>OMNW01031963.1:0-12637 GCA_900303245.1 Selene dorsalis
GTTGCAAAATATTGACAATTACTCTAATTAAATCCATGTAATATTTACATACATGACATGTCAAACAGTTAACATGCTAAACAGCCCAATACATATAATAATCTACATAACTAATATGATTAAGATAGCTGTAATTATTGCTGTATATTAGATTTCAAACAAAACTTAATCAATGTTGCATAGTGAGTGTAAAACACACGTGTAAGAGACTATTATAAGAGATTATTGTCTTTACACAGCTGCAGCATCGGATTTGTCATGTTTAGATGATCTGATGTCAAACAAGTAAAAATCTCTCAGCTGTGGAGTTGAGCTAACAGCAGGTGATCACACACACACACACACACACGTTAACTTACGTGTCCAGCCTGATTTTCTTCAGAGCAACAGTTTCTCCGGTCACTTTATTCTTGGCTTTATAAACCACCCCGTACGTCCCTTCTCCGATCTTCTCCACCTTCTGAAACGTGTCCATGTTCCGGGTCGGTCCGGGTCGGTGGGTTTAGCCGGTTAGCAACACTCCTCCTCTCTTTGTATCGGAGCTAACAACCGCTCGGTGGCTACGAGAAGGGACACAAACGTGCGGGAGCCACATATATAACTAACCGCCGCTCCCCGGGTGCGCTTCTTTACACGGTCCGGACCCGCCCTCACAGCCCGAGGACGGAGCTCGTGTTGAGGGTGAACCTTCTCAGTTGGGAGGGAAGCTGATAAAAGTCGTAATAACGGCTCATTAGTGACGGTGGAGTCGGTAAATATGAGGATTAGCGCGGCGGCTACTGCTCCTGCTGCTGCTGCTCTGTGGGAAACACTGAACCAACACAGCGACGTTTCCCGCGTTACACCGAGGAGCGTTCGATTCTGTCTTCGACACACACCGTCCGTTGGAGCCGGGCGGTGTTTATGAGTTTTTTTCGAATCGCCTCTCACCGCGCGCTCACCGAGGGAACCGACGTCTGTTAAACTGGAAACACCGAGGTCAGTGAACGCGCTGGTTAAACGCACCGTCACCTGTGTCGGTGTCGACGTTAAAAAACGTCAACGGGCCGTGGAGTCGTTTTAATGTCGGGACGTAAAAACAGAGTTGAACAAACGTCCCCCACGGGTCACGTGACAAGACGTTGGTGACGTTTTTCGTATTCAATCTCAACCAACGCATTGGACGTATTACAAAGAGGCGGAAGTTGCGCTTTGTGTCACAAATACACTGATGAAGCTGAATAGACAGTGACATGTGGTGGTGACCCTCTTTGTGGTGGATGGTTAATCTCACTTGATATCTCACTAACAGCTGCAGTGGCTGCATTAGAAACATCTCACCTGTGACTACCTGGCCTACCTGTCCACCCTGCTTTAGCACCACTCACTGTGAGCTGTGATGTGTCTCCTCATACAAATGCTCTGACACAACATCCACATGTGGCCTAGACGTGGTGATCCATCCATGTTTTTAAGATTTCTAAAAGATGTACGATACATGTTTTCAGGGTTTGCATTGCTTTCATCATCGTGAATCGGCCCCCCTCATTATAAATATTCAGTAGCATCATCTCTTTTCTGTCTTTTCTGGGGACTATTTTCTCAGTTGAACGTAGCTCCAGTGAGGTCTGTTTAATACTGAGAGTGATCAATCAAATGTGTGTGGAAAGATTTGCTGTTTTGTTTCTGAAAATCCACAGCTGTTGTGTTGGAGTTAAGGCAGAAATCTCTTCAAATATCTCGGACATTAGATTAAAAAAAAACAAAACATTAGATGCTATTAGAGCCTTGTTTTCTTGTATGGAAGTTCACCATAGAACCACAAAGCAGTAATTCTAGTCTCAAAATCAAAATCACACAGGATGCCTGCTACTCTATCTGCCTTCATCCCTGACCTTTGCCCTCTTCCCATCCCTTCCCTGCACTTTCAGGCTGCGCTGCCCTGATATCAGACTACAGGTCAGGAGTCATGTAACAACAAATAGGTAATAGCTCATTGTACTCTGAACCTGTCACATAAGAAGTGTTTTGTACAAAAAGCTTCAAGAACCCATCCTGAACGCAGTCCACGTGTACTTTGACCCGCTGATAGAGGATGGGTGAAATCTCCATCCTGTGTCTTCTCCCATGCCTCTGAATAACCTTCTCATTGCATGTGTCCCCTCTGTTTTTCTCATTTTCTCTCTTTCTTGCATGCTCATTTATAGTACGTGTCTTTCTTTTCTCTTTCCTTCCTCACCGTGATTTTTCTTCTTTTCTTGGAGCTCTGCTAATCTGATTTCTGCTGGAAACAAAGCACGGCTGCGACCAGCTCATTAACAGGCCATGTGTTCACTTTTCTCTGCAGCAAGACAAGGCTGTTACCTGTTACTGATCATTTCAACACAGCTGCGACTCCCATTTTCTTTTCTGAACGTGAATTAAATGTTGACAGAGGACTGTTACGCTGTCCTTTCTGAAACCTGAACACAGTCCACATCAGATGATGAATGCAGTCCGGAGGAACAGTTCATAAGGGGGGAACCAATGAAGAAACCAGTGCAGACAAGAACAAAAATCAAAGATGTTCATTTTACGACAAAGTATAAACAAATTAAAGTGACAAAATGGAGATAATAAATGTCTTTATTTGAGACTTTTGTCAGAATAAAGCACCAAACACCAGGCACATGCCACTGAGCTCACACTTAACTCGACTGAGTTTCTTTTCCATTAAATGTTTGTGTTTCTGACGTATATCAGACTTCAGACCAACGTTTCATGTTCCTTAAATCAGTTATCCAAATAAAAACCCTCCTTAGTCAAGTCATATACACATCTTGCACATTTGCACAGACAGACTTAGGAATATGTACAGTGAAAACCACTGGTACAGTATTGTGTATTTTGAACAGTGTTCACAGCCATTGATCGGTCTTGTGCCTTAATTGCAAATCTCCTTAAAGATATAAGGGACAAACAGAACTTCACAAAAGATCTGTTAGTTATATTCAAACAAATCCAGGTGTTTTTGTAAGATGGAAAGTAACATAGTGAGAGTAAAGTAAACATTTCTGGAATGACTTTTATTCAAAACCAGGCTGATTGTTGCATTTGTGCTTCACATGAAATGGTCACTGTATCTAAAACGGGTTCAGCTTGTCAATAGATAGATGGTTATTATTTACATGACGTCTTTCTGGTAGTCTGTGGAAAAGCTGCCATCGTCTGATGAAGCCTCTGATGAGGGCTGATGTTTGGACCCAGGACTGGTGTCTGTGAGAACACATTCACATAATTCTCACACTCTTTCATAGGCCGCTCATATTATAACTTAAAGGCGTTAAAATGAACTAATGAATCATAGCTGCACATTATACATCATCTCTAATTACACATCATTGTTTCTCATTACTCAGCGAGGGCAGGTAGTGGCAGAGACTAATGGGATCTTTCAACTGTTAATACATGAAATTGTAAAGACTAAGTTGTGACTTTTTTTTTTTTGTTTGTTTTTTTTGATTCGTGGCTTTGTGATGATTGTCTCTGTCAATCAAAGAGCTGCAGGGGGTTTTCAACATGTCATATATCACCACCCAGTGGTCAGAATGTGACACTGCAGATCAACATCACCCTCAAAATGGCAAGCACTATATACAGTCATGAGGTATAATTTGTCTTTTTGACCCATTTGCAATGTAAAAAGGATTTTGTGGGTGTTTCTGCGTGAAGGGAAGAAGGTCTAGTGTTTCTCCTACCTGTGAATCCAGTTGAGGAATAGGCAGCCTGGCCAGGAACAGTGGTGATCCTGTAAAACACACATGAAGAGCACATGATGCAGCATTGCAGGGTTATTAATAATATACACACCTACATCAAAATTAGAGAAGAATATGATAAGCTCAGTGAGTAACAATCCCTGACATGTGAGTATAAACAGCACACACACACACGTACCTGCTCTCCTCTCCCTCCAGCAGCTTGCGATAGGCTTTAATTTCAACATCGAGGGTCATCTTCACATTGAGCAGGTCCTGGTACTCTCTCAGGTGGCGGGCTATATCATCCTTAAAGGGGACACATCATGGAAACATCACTTTGTGAAGCCTCTTTAACTCTTTATCTGGGTGTTTTGCCTTCTCGCCCCCTGAAAATGTGAGAATTGACTAAATAATGTGTAATTTGCTCCACAAGTTGAAATCCATGTGGTTTTTTACGAGCTGTTCCCTCGGTTGTCTGACAATGATGTCATTAGTTTTTGGAATTTGCATAATAATACCACCCCTACCTGTGTGTACCTGTACTAGTAGAAGAAGGGGCGGGGCTAGCAGTGGTTCATTTGCATTTAAAAGGGACAGGACACTAAAACCAGCCGTTCTGAACAGGGCTGTTTTGTGATGTTTGATCCTTGGAGTATTTTGACCGAAGCATGTCACAGACGTGTCTTTAAGACACCTGGGAATTATTTTAATTTGTGAAAAAGGGACAGAATATGTGTCCTTTAACATCAGTTCATAAAAGCTTTTATTGACTCCTCAAATACATTTCTCACCAAAACAATCTCCCTGGAAGAACAACAATAAGCCAAACACTGGTTTCATCTGCCCTCTGGAGCTTTTTACATTTTCATAATCAGAAATGCAGCAGGTAAATCTCCAGTCAATAGTTACCACCAGAGTGAGCAATAATCTGAAGCCTGAATCTGTTTGACACTGCTTTCTGTAACCCAGTGGATCAGTGTAAAATCTCAGTTCTAATTACCTTCGTTTTAGCGATGTCTTCCTCCAGCTGTGTGATGGTATTCTGGTAATTAGAGGCCTCGCGGGACATGCCATCCTTCATATCCCGTATCTGGCGCTGCAGGGACTCGTTCTGCAGTGGGACAGAGAGTTAAAGAGGACATGAAGTAAATGTTTTGAATGTATTTGAGTGAAGTATGAGAATCTGAAGCCAATACTCACGGTGGCTTTGAGTGAGTCGATCTCACAGGTGTAGGAGTGGATCTTGTGTCTGTACTCCATGCTCTCCTGTTTGGCCTGACGCAGAGCATCGTTGTTCTTGTTCACAGCCTGGTTCAGGTCAGACACCTGAGGGGAGAGGGGAGAGTGGGAGGCTTTAGCCGTGCGACAGATGAAAAGGACCATCGCAGTCTGTGTTGTGTGTGTGTTTGCAGCGTAGTACCTTCGATTTGTACCAGTCTTCAGCCTCTGCGACGTTCTTCGCGGCGATGGCCTCGTACTGCATGCGGATGTCCCTGAGAGCAGAGGTCAGGTCGGGTTTGGACATGTCTACCTGGACCTGGTTCTTCTGAGTGTCCTGCACTTGGCTCTGCAGCTCATAGATCTTCTGCAAGTTGACAAAGGGAAAGATAAAAGAAAGGTGGTGAGTGGAGTCGGAAGGAGGCAGAATGACAGGAAGCAGGAGGAAGAAGATCAACAAACCTCTTCATGGATCATCTTGAGGAGGGAAATCTCATTCTGTAGACTCTCAATGCGCGTCTCGCAGTTTAACCTGGCCAGAGTAGCTTCGTCAACGTCCTGGATACAAACACACACACACACACACAATCAATATCAAAATGATAATTAACAGAAAATGTCAAAAGGTTTTGGAGAACCAAGGTATTGAGAAGTAACGGACATGAGACAATGAGATATTTCTTCAAGCTCTGAGGAGAAACAGAGTAAAAACTGAAATGTGCAGGAGTTTATGGAAATAGAGGACATACGGCTCTGAAAGCAGACAGGTTGTTCTCTGCTTCCTCCTTCTTCTGAATCTCCTCCTGCAGACTGGGCAGAGCGAGAGCAGCACAGGAAAACAAGAGGAGTGAGAAGAGTGCCTTTTCAACACTTTTCACCTTTGCTATCCCCGTTCACAACGCTGCAAAATATAATTTACTCTATCGTTTCTGATCATTCATCCCTTCATCCTCACATCGGTATGAATCATCGATGCATCCTGGTTTACCTCAGCTTAGCTTTCTGCAGGTCGTCGGCCAGGTTGTCTCTCTCCACCTCCGCGCGGGCACGGTGGTTAGAGATGGTCTCGATCTGCCTCCTCAGCTCCCTCATCTCCTCCTCGTACCGCTCCACCACGCGCCCATGCCCCTCACGGCCCTTCAGCTTCTCGATCTCCACCATCAGCGTTGCGTTCTGCTGCTCCAGGAAGCGCACCTTCTCAATGTAGCTGGCGAAGCGGTCATTGAGCTGCTGGAGTTCGACTTTCTCATTGGTCCTTGTGTTAAGGAAGTCCCGGTTCAGGGCATCGACCCGGTTGAAGTCGAGTTTCCCGCCAGCGTAGGAGCTGCGGCCTTCTCTGGAGGAGAAGGGGGAAGACGTCGGTGATGAACCGACACCAAAACCAAAGGTGCGGCGGTATGAAGAGACGGTCTGAACCACAGAGGAGTAGGACTTGCTCATGGCTGGCTATCTAACTGGTCGGTTGGCTTGTGGATTTGATGGAGCCACTTGAGGTGCTGAGACCCAACTGTGCAACTGTGTGTAGGAAACTAAGTGAAGAAATGCCAGCCACCAGCTATTTGTAGATTTGCCACACCTACTGGGGGAATTATGGCGGAACAAGGAAGATGTAGGATGTATTTCACAATGGCTGCGCTGGAATGTGACTTTCAGTCTTATATCGTCAGCCTAATAGCATATCTGCCTAACTCATTTTTTAGATAGAACCTAAAAAAAAACTTTTTTTTAGGTTTTCGGAAAAGAAGAAAAAACACTTTTT
This sequence comes from Selene dorsalis, assembly GCA_900303245.1. Lineage (NCBI taxonomy): Eukaryota > Metazoa > Chordata > Actinopteri > Carangiformes > Carangidae > Selene > Selene dorsalis. Next base: position 6,697 of record OMNW01031963.1, read on the forward strand.
TCCAGATAATATCTGGTGGAAGTTACCATTAACGTATAAACAAAAAGTTCTTACTACTTTGCTGAAAAAAAGTGTTTTTTTCCGAAAACCTAAAAAAATGAGTTAGGCAGATATGCTATTATGCTGACGATATGACACTTTTTTATTCTTTCGTTGAGCCCTAACATTGAAGCCTTTTGTTGTTGTTTTTTTTTTACTCGCGAGGACTTTCTGATGGCAAACCGAGGGAGAGGCCACGCTACCGAGTCCCGGCCATCACCTGAGCCACGATCCCCAAGATCAGCCAGGTGCTGATGCCAGTGGCCCCCTGATGCTGAACATGACGGAGGAGATGATGGACGAAACGCGCTCGGACATCCTCAGAAAAGTTTGAAACCACCATCTGAGCAGCAGTTAAAGGGGACATATCATGGAAATATCACTTTTTGAAGGCTCTTTAACATATATCTGTGTGTTTGCCTTCCACCCACCAAAAAATACTAAGTGAAACTAAGTGAAGAAATTCCAGGTACCAAGCTCAGCTATATGTAGATCTGCCACACCTACTGGAGGAATTAAGGTGGAACAAGGAAGATGTGGTGCGACGTGTTTGGGAGAGGCTGCGCTGGAATGTGACTTTCACTTTAATGTGACACTTTTTTTTATTCTTTCTGCCTGAACATTGTATATAATGATGCTGCTTTGACTGAAAGTGCTCCATAGGATCAATATAACTGCTGACAGCTGAACTCTACCGTCAGTTGTCAAATGGAAACAAGCTTGGTGTTGCCGACACAGTCTGGAGTGCACATGTTCAAATGTCAAAACTTATTTAACTAGAAAAAGCAATCATTTCCAGCAGGACATCCACGTGGATGCTGAAAGCAGCTGAATGCCATAGGCTGTATTAGCTGAAGAGGTTTATGAAGCAATGTTGAGATGGCTGATGCTACAGCTGAAACGTATAAGTTGAAATCTGATATATGAACAGCTTTACATGGGCTAAAAGCTGTAGCAACGTTAAAGAGGGTAAAGCAATGGTGAATTAGCTGAAGACGTTGATTACACAGCGGTGAAGAGACTGGATTTACAGCTGAAAACTAGAAGGAGAACCTGCAAGATGAAAGATGAATAGCATGAAAAAGCAGAACAGCACAGGGACAGATAGTGATGAATGGTGTGTCTCTGACCGTACGGAATATCAGGGTGATGTCACATACCAGACACACCTGTGTGTAGGTGTACACTCAGGTAGAGGACGCTACATATGTCCTTACTGACATCATCTGATCATAGCAGACATAATGCCTGCCTGTCATGAGGCATAATTATAAAGCCATAATCACCTATATTTCCTGTTTACCAGCCTGCATCTGCCACACATGAGCAAAAGCCTGACATGGTCAGAACCAGAAGACCTTCCTCGACACGTACATGTCATGTTTGGTGTTTTTTTAAAGTAAAAACACTGGCACAAGTTAGAAACAGGGAACATTTCTGCCTTTTTTTTTTTTTTTAACACATTGTGAGAGAGACGACAAGTTTGTCTACAACTGTGGTGCGTTGTTGAATGTCCAGTGTGTAAAATGGGAAGGAAACAGTGGCATCTAGCGGTCAGATTATAGATTGCAGCGCTCACCCCTCCCGTCGGCAAAGTGACGGTGGCCCCCGAGGACAAAATGGTGTCTTCCACGACTGAGAGTAGTTAACAAAACATCAAGCGATGAGGTGAAGATGTAAACCATATTACGATATGATACGTTATAGGTTATCAGTGAGAGGTTAAGAGTGTCTCATTCCTAACTGTAGAGTTGTTCCGATTTCAAAACCATCATCGGAAATGACTCCAATACTGCAGAAAATGCCGGCATCGGTATCGGCGAGTACCTGTTAGCGCCGCTAGCGCCGTTAGCTCCGTTAAGCCGTTAGCGCCGTTAGCTCCGTTAGCGCCGTTAGGTCTGTTAGCTCCGTTAGCAACGTTAGCTCCGTTAGGTCCATAACAGTCGAACTGTTGCGGTCTGTTCATTAAACGAAATGAGCGGCACTCACCAAGTTTGTCCCTTTTCGGCTACCGTATTCAAAGATGGCGATGCTACATGGCAGCCTTCAGTTGGATGCACCGCCACTTATGTATCTGTAAACAACTCATTCTGAGCTACGAGAAAGCTTTCATTTGTATGTGATTGTGATTAAACTTCGGTAAATACGTATTTATGAAAGCAATATTTGATTTTTGCTAATAAAAAGCCAAGTACGTTACACACTGTCCCTTTAAATAGGACAGTGAAGCTTACCCAGGTGTCATCATGGATGCAGAAGAAGACAAACTCCATTGGCCAAGTCTCCGGGAGGACATCTGTTGGTGCTATGAGATATTAAAGCATCTGCATGAGAGACTGTTTGAAGATGTTCCACTGTTCTCCACTTAAAAACACTTTTAAATGTCAAAGTGATAAAATGATCTCTTCATTGTTTCACTGCACTGCAGAGGTTGAAGGAGAAGGACAGTGGCTCCCTCTAGTGAAAGAAAGGTGTAACTGCGCAGTCTGTTGTTCTGTCGGTCCTTAACTCACATGACAGTGTAATATATGGACATATATTGGATTTTTATATGTGACATATATGCACATAAGAAGCTTTTTAAACAAGAAACCTGTTAGAATTTGGAAATATTTTATGTATTTTTCATATGTCTAGTGTCTAGTCCACACAAACAAACATATGTTACATAAATATATTCTTTATCCATCCTAAAGCCGGTCAGTGTATGTAGTTATAACAGGTATAATATTATATACAGTGGTTTCCAAAAGTCTTGACTGCCTTGCACAAAAATCATCATCATCATATAGACATTTGAAAGACACACACACAAATGTTATAATGGATATTTCATATATTTCATTATGAACATATGAATGTCTTCATATATCATAAAAAAGTGTGTATATGTGAATTTAATATGGGGACATAGTATATGTATATATATATATATTACATATCACATATCACATGTGTATGAGTTACATCTGTATGTGACGAGTTAACATGATAACCAGCAAAAAAAGATGAATTCAACTTTTGTACAACGAGCAGCAAAGATCTCCGGCAGGGATCAAGGCGGTGACAGCAGGTGTATAATATATACAGGTGAATCATGGCTCACCTGGATGTTTAAATCAACAGTTTAACACACCTAATTAATAACTCGTGTTTTCCTCTTATCTAATCTGTGTGGTTGTATTTGTGTAGATTGTGCTGAATAAACTCCACGTTGGTGAATACTGAGGCTTCGTCATGTGACATCAGCCAGGTGTCTCCTCTGAAACGGCCTTTGTTGTTGACGTGTCAGCACATGAAAGCATTCGCACCAGAGCTGCACATGATCGAAGCCCACAGGCTCAACATGTCACCACCCACTGGATTTACATGTGAAGCCCGTGTCCACAACAAAGACAGTGAGAGACAGACAGACATGCTGTGTGAATGTTGGTGATTCAGTTCAGCTCCACTGAAAGTTTCAGAAAGTCGGACCAGATGTGCACATCCAGATGGAGCTGGTGACTCGGAGCAGTGAGTGTGTGGAGTGTGTGTGTGTGTTCATCGGGCAACAGGAAGCTTTTAAAAGGATCAAAAGTTTTCTCTGGTCCCGTTCGTTCCCGGGGTCTTTGCCGAGTTCATGAACTGATGTGACTGTCTGGCCTGATCTTCACCATGCTTTTTACAAACCAGATCGTCCTATTGATCAGACTTCTGGTCGATCACCAAACAAAACACTACTTTTTTCTGTGAGTTAGTGTCAGGGAGAGAGAGAGAGAGAGAGAGAGAGAGAGAGAGAGAGAGAGAGAGAGAGAGAGTCATTGTGATAATTATCAAGTTTATCTTTATTCATTATTGAAAACTACCAGAAATCCTTTAATCAGTTTCAGTGAACTGGTTCAGCAGTGAATCTGGACTGTTGACTGGTCAGGTGATGAGACCTGAGTGCTTCATCATGTCTGAACTCCAGATGTTGACAGCTGTGGAGCAGTATCTGACTGCAGCCGATGAGAATATCTGATGCTCGGTAAAATCACAGAAATACGTGAAGAGCAAGAAAAGCAAGAATATTTTTAACCCTTTAACACCGTATCAACAAAATGAAGAGCTGTAAAACTGAGACTAATGAATATACACTGGTGTAATGCAATATAACAGAAAATCAATAAGTTTTATTCCAAAAATGAGAAGTTTTGAACAATGATACTAAAAGTGTGAGAGTAGTAGTGTGAAATAATGTGAGAAATCTGCCTCTGCCATCATTTGGAGTAAAATAACTCTTCGGTTTAGTTTGTTATCAGCGATCAAAGCGAACGTAAAAGGTCTTTACACAGCATCATAACTACATCCTCTGACCTCTGACCCTCACAGCAACTGAGGGTCAAACAAAAAAAAAAAACAGGAGGAACCTCAGGGTGAGCAACAGAGGAGAGATCTTTCACCCTGGTTCATGAGAGAAGATGGTAGGAGAGGAGAGATGTGTCCCACAGCAGCCTAGCTATAAAATGGGTCAGGACTACCTGATCCATCCCTACAGTAACTAAAAGCTCTGTTATAGAGGAAGGTCTTCAGCCTGGACTTAAATGTAGACAGAGTGTCTGCCTCTCTCTGACCCACGCAGAGAGCTCGTTCCACAGTAAAGGAGCCGGTGGGAGCTGAAGCTGAGGGGTCTGAAAACTTTCTGAATGCACTGAACACAGTTTTAGTTCTGCACATTTAATACATTTAAAAAAAATATATCCAAGAATCTTCCTGGAAAGTTTAACGCACATGCTGAATAAAAATTCACATTTGATTGTTTTTAATCATTTCCCACGACTTCCTCAGTATGAAACACACAGACTTTGTGTAAATTTCATATTAATCCCCAACACAAAGCTATTAAGATCCTATAGAGTGGAGACTAATGAGGAAAGAAGCTGATGGTCGACTATTTGTGGTATGTTGAGTCAGGTGCTCCGTGGGGCGGATTTATTCCCCCCTGAACTCTGCTGTTAGCACATGAGAGGTCACATGTCGCACAGACTCACAGACATGAGACAACACCGGTGGGAAAAACACACATCACTGTGATGATACAGCTCATTAACCAGCTCTATACGTTTCATTATTAAAACATGTCAGTATTCAAACATCTATTATATATATATATATATATAAATAACAGTGTGCACAGTCTGAAGTTGTTATGTATTTAGGTTTAAGGGGAAAAGTCAAGATCTAAAGTAAATAACAAACTGATAAAGAACGGATACTAGATATAAAAACAGAGAAGGTCACTCATGTTTCATACATTTATATTACTACCTTTTTTTTAATAAATGCACATTATTATTAATTGAATTTATTGCAGGATACTATGAAAAACATGTATCATGTTTGAGATGACTAATAATAATCAACATGATTAAACATCCGTTGCATTTGTGTTTTCCAGGTTAGTAGCACTCACAGTTTAGACTCAGGCCACTGGAATAACATGAATAATTCAGTGAGACGTATCAATGATCTCTTGTTTCAGGATTTATTGATTTTTTGAGGCTCATTTTAAACCCAGAAGATTCTGAATGTGCACAAATAAAATAAAATAAAATAAAATAAAATAAAATAAAATATAATAATGTGAATGAAAACTGATTCTGTGGTTTTTGTTACTGATCATTTTCCAAATGTGATCAAGCTCTTCCCTCTGTGTAAACTGTGCATTGTTACAGAGGATGTGCCTCACACAGTGAGCACGGGTGAGTGTGTGTGTGTGTGAGTGTGTGTGTGTGTGTGTGTGTGCTCTGTTCACTAGAAAGGTGCTGTGCTATAAAAGAAGCATTGCACTGCAGCGACTGACAGCTCATGGTTCATGTAGCAGTGGAAATGAGAAGAGCCTCTGGGGAGTTACTGGGAGCCGGGGGAGAGAAGGGGTGAGTGT
>OMNW01031964.1:0-12838 GCA_900303245.1 Selene dorsalis
ATTGTGTCGGCTGCTGTCAGTCAGACACAGACACAGACACAGCCTCCAGCCAACTGAGAGGAAGAGGAGCTTTACTGATATTTCCCTAAAGACACTTTTTTCTTTCTTTTGATTAAAAAAAAAGTTTCAGTTGGATTTAGGGCTTTGACCTGTAACTATATTATATATACTATACTATACTATATAGTATTTTTCAGTGCTCTTTTTAATACTTTAACATTAGTTACAGATATGAATGCTTTCATCCTTCTGCTGTTTTATTTAAAGTGATGCAAAGTAAATGAAGTCCAATACTATCAAATTGCTTCCCCCCTCGTTGCCATGTAGTTAGTTTAGTCATCTATAAAAAGATCTGAATAAATTTTACTGAAAACAAGTCTTGCTTTGGTTTCGCTTTTAGTTCATTTTTTGGTTCAATCAAATCAACTCTATACACTGAACTATTATATACAGTATATGATGTATACAATCACCGTTAATCACCTCTGTGCTTCAAACCCCCATAGTGAATTGATTGCTAGTGTGGCTAAAAGGTCACAGGCTCTACAATTATGTTATGTAATGTGCTTTTGAAATATTTATTGGGCTCTTGACCATACAGACACCCACTTATTTTTATGCTGATGAATAGGATGCTGCAGCCCAACAAGCAGATACACATTTACCAATACAGCATCCTCATAAGTGGAGTTTTATTTGTTTTGCCATTTATTTGTGCATTTTTCATCCCATCAGATCTACATCATTATGAAGAATTAGCTTTAATGGACAATAACATTACAGTCAATTTTATTTAAAAAAGAAAAAAAAGAAAAAAAAAAGAACCTCTTCTTTCTAACACGTTTCTCTTACTGCGTTCTTTGGAACACCTCATGTCATCCTCTCTGCACATCACCAGCCATCTGGATTTTTTTAAAAGTTCAAATCCTGGTAAAGCATGGGGGAGTGCTTTTAAAGGCATCTATCCTATCCATCACATCGTCACTGTTGTTGCATCGTGCTGAGTTACAGTGTACTCAAGCAGCAACATCCGACACTGAGGAGATGATTTTTATTACATCTGTGTCCTGAGCCCTTCAAATGGACAGAAGTTTGATTCATAGCAATACTCTCTACTCCCTACATCTAAAACTGAACCAGATGTACTTGTTACTTATAGGATTTTCCTAAAAAAAAACAACAACAACTCAATATACACTTATTGAAAATAATCATTACCTATGGGCTTCTACTCGTGTAGTGGTGACTGTGTCTGCACAGTGAGAGAAAGAGAGAGAGAGAGGGAGAAATGGTGGATACACACTTACCAGCGAAGAAAAGGAAATACAGTCCAGGTTAGGCACTGGAACCCAACGGGAGCCCCTGTGCTGTCAGGGGCGGGGAATCCAATTTTGCCAAAATGCATTCATTTTTTAGTCTTGGAGGTTGATGCTTGGTTCTTCATAGACATAAAAAATATTACCAGCATTCAACAGTTCTCTATGATTCCAATGACTGACTTGTATTGTGGCATGATACAGTGCACAGCATAAATAACCTGCTCTTATACAAAGAGATATGGAAGCTGAACACTTGAGAAGATGATGTGCTGTATGACAAAATAAAGCAGTGGAAATCTTCAAAATGGTTTCAACCTCAACAGATACTGGGGGCATTTTTATTTTGGAACATATTTTTACAACTCTTCTGCAGCTAGAAAAAGGAAATCTATCCATGTCCTGTCGACCAAAAACCACCCAGATTATCTCTCTGCTTTACCCTCTCTTGTCTTGTATCTCTGCTGCTTCTGCTTCTTGTTGTACTATGGATTTATAGAACTGACAGATGTCTGTTTCGACAATACAGGGACCAGTCAGTGAAAGTGGTGGTTTTGCAAGTGAGAGAGCTGATAAGATTCCTGATGAGGGAGAGGTCAGGCTGAGGCCAATGATGCTCTTGCTGATGAGGTTTGTGCCGATGCTGTAATGATATCATGAGTTCAATGATGAAGCTCGTGCTGGAGCTGACGTTGGCCAGTGGTGATGATGATGATGTTGTAGGTGTGCAGCACAGGCAACATCATTGGGAGAACTGTTCAGCAATATATGACGAATTTCTACTAAACAGGCTTCACTGGTATCTGGGGTGAAAGGCAACTTTGCATATCATTATGTTTTTAATGAAAATGTGACTGATTGAAATAGGAGATAGAAGTAAGATGGAAACATGATGACTTTCCCAGAGAAATGCATTTCTACTAATAAACAAATACTTTAAAGTGATTAGGAAGCAGTGATGAGGAGCACGAGACTGATGCTGCTTTGAGTCAGCATCCACCACTCACTCCATGACTTTTCTGTCCTCTCTCTGTCTCTCTACATATCAAGCAGAGGACGTCATGAAGAGCTACCTCCAATGAAAGTCTCTTACGTTGCGAAGCTGAAGTAAATCAAGACTAAACTATAGTGAATCCAGATGGAGGCTGTTTGCTGTTGTCTGGAGAAAAACAGTAGAAAGTTCCTTTGGGAAAAATATATATATATTTTTAAGGTTCAATCAAGGATAAATTTGACTTCTTTTTTTTTTAAATAAAGTGCAAAGCCAGTTTCTTTTGGAAAAAAATAATCATGAAACCAAGTTAAGGAAGTAAAACATAGCAAAGAATGGGAAAAACTTGGGTTTGATTCAAATGTATATTGTGCATCAACTGTCAATCTAATTTTTAAGTGTCATTTAGATCCTTTTTTTATTATTGTTTTTTTTTCTTTTCAGTGGGATCATATTATTGCAGAGTATTTTATATGTGTATTCATGTTTGTATGTCATTGCCTGTATCAATAAAGAAAAAAAACAGTAGAAAACAGCATGGAGGTTAGTTAGACAGTACATTACTCATTCTTGCTTTGCTATCTTACAGAGTTGAGGAGCTAAACTACCTTTACAGAGTGTAAACAGCAAAAAATGTTCCTGATGTTTTAGGCACCAGTGTGGGTTGTAGCACTCACAGCCAATCAGAGCTGGAACTGATAAATATCTGAAATCAAAGCAGACAGAGGTCAGATGTTAGTGGGACTTCAACAAAAGACAAGAGAGTGCAAGAAAATTGGAGGAGAGCAAACCAAAGTTTAATAATCCTCCCTGTGAAGTGCTGCTGGGCGATCAGCAGCAGGATTTAAAGTGTGTGTAGTCGTAAAGATCTTTTATAGAAACCATAAAATCTGCTCTGTGATCAGCTCCAGGGGGGAGGGCTGTCAGGGAAGAGTGTGTGTGCACACGTGTGTGTATGAAGGTCAGAGCTGCAGTGAACTGTGTTGTACTTTACATCAGCCCTTGACACCAATCTGCAGCAGGACGTCAGAGCCCTCCAATCAGAGTGAAAGCAGTTATCCCCACAGTTTCAATCACAGAAGTCTGGAGCCTCCTCATCACATTGGGACGACGACAACCACCTGCTGAACACAGGGCACAACAGGAGGGCTGCATGTACCTCAGTGAAAGAAGGCATACTTCACAGATGTTAAGTCTATGAAGTCAAACTAACTTTCAAGGTTAGTTAGGTTATAAGTTTAACAATGATAATAATAAACTTTATTTATATATCACTTTTTAAACAAAGTTACAAAATGATGTACAGATAACATATACTGAGATTAGGTTAGTTCAGGGCCAAAATGTGAATTGCCACTTTTAGTACATTACATGAATCTAAGGACAAATAGCACTGCATTAGTTGCATAGTGAAGAAAACTTATATTTCATTTGGTCTATTTTTTTTTTTAATATAAGGTTTTAATAGAAGATAGATCCATGGTTTAATGCACCAAAAACATCTCACCCTAGATATATGTTTAGTTGCCTAGTTTTAGTAATAATAGGAAGTAAGTGACCACTGAACTAATCTGAACAGGTTGTCAACACTGAACTGTATAGTGAAGCCACACTGTGGAGCCCTGGGACTGGCTTCAGTGCAAATCCCTTGATCATCTGGTGGAAGAACACGCTGCCCCTTCATGCAGCTGCTGCACCCTCTGGGTACAGTGCTGATGGGCACTTAGCCCAGCCAGGAGAGAACACATGGCCACAGAATCTGACTCCATCAGTGAGGTCAGGGAAGCAAGTGATTGGACACCTGGGACAACAAAACTGCCTCAGGAGTCCTGAAACCTGGGAATAAGTTAACATGTTTCCACCGCAGCGGGTGGGTTTGTAGACAGAAGCCTGACATGAGCTCTGTGGTTAAGACAAACATTTCTGTGTTCTTATTCTATGATGAACACAAAACTCACTGTAAAACTCCCATTGACTTTTTGTCAGGGGGACCTGGTTGATGTTAAGCTCTGGTTTGGTACATCATCCTCCCACTGCTTTGTGGTGAGTGGATTACAAGGAGGTTTATGAGGAGCAGTCTACCCCTCTGTTGCCATGTAGAATTTTGAATGGGATTGATTGGGAGTGCAGACAAGAGACTGGCTGCCATGGTGAGGCAAGTGCATAAAGGGAACATCATAAAGGGCAGCAGTGAAATATGTTGATCTGTTTTTGGTCTCTAACTGAATGAGATCCATAAGCCATATAATACAATTCGTACTTTCCTGGTCTCTCTATACACAGATATAACAATAAAAGTTAGAATTAAAATTAAAATTAATAGATCCAGTTGGGTCCAGGTGCAATAACAGTCACCTTTCTATTTTATGTTTACACCGTATGTTGGCACTGTGTGTATGCGTGTGCATGAGTGTGTCTCTATCTATCTATCTATCTATCTATCTATCTATCTATCTATCTATCTATCTATCTATCTATCTATCTATCTATCTATCTATCTATCTATCTATCTATCTATCTATCAGTTGGAGTGATGGGCAGGTCTGTGGGTAGAATCTATTGGTGAGTTTTGTTGTTCTTGGTTTCACACTCCTGTAGTGTCTCCCTTTCCTACAGAAGTGTGAAGAGAGTGTGTTGAGGCTGTGTCACCTGGGACAGATGCAGTGGAGTAAGCATGTGGCATGAACTGCATTTCACATGATCCAGGGTTTGTCACTGGGATAAAAGCATGTGCGTGTGCTGATGTAACCACATACAGCTGCAGTTGTACTCCTTTAAGTCCAGAGTAGCGTCCCCTCTCAAAGCAGCAGCTTTAAACACACCCCATGTTTTTACTCTCAGAACAGTCCCTCGGCACTAGTCCACTTTCCTCACTCCACACTTTAATAGTTTCTCTGATTGCCTTGTATTCCCACCCTTCTTTCTATTTTTCTGTTATTTTTTCTCCCAGTTCCCAGTAGATGCACTTTCACAACCTGTGCTGGGCAATGATAGGCCGATTTGTCGGAGCAAGGAGGGATTTGGGGGGATGCATATACAAGGAGAAGAGCTTTTCCTGCTGCTCTCCCTCTCTCCTCCTTCTTACCCTTCTCTCTTGCTCTCTCACAATTGCAACGCACATGGTCCTCTCTCGGCCCTCAGCTTCTCTGGTTCTTTGTTCTTGCTCTGGTGTGGTCTGACTCCCTCCAACCTCTCTTCAATTATTCATCACACGCTGGTTACTGTAAGGCTGCTGACTGCTAGGGGCTACTGTGTCCTTATGAGTGTGTGTGTTTGTTTGTGTGTGCATGATCATCTTATACATTCCATGTACCTTTTTTAGGTGTGTACCTTAAACATGTTGAACCTTGTTAGTCACACACCAGATTAGCAATCACAACATGGGTTTTAATGAGTCTTCCAACTGTAGTTAACAATGCACATCTGGGGCATTTGCACATATGTTACTGCCATCTGTTCAGTTTATGATCACATTTGGTAATCACAGTGGTGCAACAGTATATATTAGCACCCAAGGACACAGTTATAATAAATCTCACTTAGTCATTTCTGTTTGTCAGTCATTCTTGAGAAATCAGGACAAAAAAAGAAAAGCATTAACAAAACTGATATGTTATAGAGTATATATATTATTTGATATAAAAGATACATCCATCCTCTTTTCAGTGAGTTCAAGTTCCACTCCTACAATGCTGTTTCATATTTCACAGCTTGGGAAGAGTTCCCCCGAGGAGGTTAGAGATTACAAAGTTAAGGCAGAATGAAGGTGACACACACAGACAAGCAGTAAAGTGGCCTAATCACAGTTGTGTGATCAGTGTGATTACTTTTTGTGGAAGGTGCATGTCAGATCTATGTAAGAGTGTGTCTTTCTTCTGTACTGTAAAATGATGGCTTGAGAAAGGTACTGTTCCACAGAATATTTGTGGTGCTTTGATGAGCAAAAACTGGAATGGTTGTTCAGTGTTCATGTGTTTAAGACTGCTAATTCTGGAGCGCTGTATAGCTCAGTGGGTTGAGCTGGCACCCCATGTGCAGAGGCTATAGTCCTTGTTGCTGCTGCTGCTGCTGGGAAAGAAGACAAGATAGTTTGTTTAATTAATATTCATTTTGATTTCTTAGTAGTATGTAATTTCCTGCTCAGTATTATTATTTGATAATGGTTTTTGACTCGAATTGTGAGGAGGATTTGATTGTTGCTTAAGATCTGTGTGAAAGCTGTTTTAGTTGTTTTTCATTTGTTTCGTGTTTTTGTTCTTTTTCTCATGTTTTGATGGCATACTCTGCTCCTGGTTTGTGTGATTATTTGGTGTCTTGTGAGGGCTGAACATACGGTGTATGCATGACACAATAATAAACTATCATTCATTTATTCATTTATATATAAGTAAAGTGTGTGGCTATTCCTCACCTTTGTGGAACCTACGGCTGTGATTCGCTGCCAAGGAAGCCTTGTGTGGCACAGCCCTGTGGAACCTCACTTCATTGGTCCAAACTGTAATATCTCAACAGCTACATACAGCTACATGGACTGCCCTAGTTTTTTGTACATTCATGGTCCCCAGATCAAAGTCCTCTTTTTTTGTGATTGATTAACTTTTCCTTTAGCAATTGTAGTACCCTGAGGTTTCCACAAGCACCTCCACAAGGCTTTGAGGATTTATCCTTGTCCAGATAAATCCTAATAATGTGAGCCTCAGCTTTTCATCTGTCACTATCATCACACTTAAGTTTATGACCAAATGACATTCCCAACTATATTAGCATGCTAACACAATAAGACTAAAGTTATACCATGGTCTGGACAAATACTTAATTCTGATTGGCTGCAGGGTATCCATTAAAAACGGTTAAAGGACACCTATGAAAAGACATTCGGTCAAATTTTTAAAAAACTTTTTTAATTATTATTAGTTATTATTTTTGTTATTATTAACTGGCTCCACTGCTAGTTGGTAACCATGGCAACAGAGACTAAGAGCTTAACAACTTTTCTTCAGAGCATGATCTTCTGACCACGAGACTGTAATAATAATTTGTACCACATAAGCAGGCATCATCTCATTTCCCTTCACTGAACAACTATTTAACTATGAGGCTGTGGCACGGTCGTCATGGCTCTCTTTTTTCTTGCATGTGGATGAGAGGTTTTAAATAGACTGCTCAGCTGTGGCTTGTGGAAAAACTCATGATTTTAATTGTAAAACACTAAAGTATAAATAATTGATTTAATATTCATTTCTTTGGTAAGCGACCATGGTATAAGAGGGACAGCCTAATGCCCTTCGTCAGTTATCAATGGACAACGTGGAGGCGTGAACCGTCCAGTGCAAAGCCCATAAATTGACACCTCATCAGGGATTAACCCTTTACATAAAGAGCATGGTAACATCCGTGTGTTGTAGCATCGACTAGTGCGTTCACAGCTGGTCTGACCTTCCTACTGTATTAATGACATCACACAGACAATAAGAAGACAATGACACGGGCTGTGTAGAACTAAGGTTTACTGGAAAAATGTTTTAAAAACAATGAGTTTTCTCACAGGTACCCACATTGTGCAATGCAATCACATTTCTTTGCTAGTAGTTCAGATACAATAAATTTGCCACATTGGATTCAAGTTCCATCTATTATATTGATTCTAAGGAAGAACCCAAAAGCTCATCAAAGCTACCCAGATATATTTGTTACTCTTACTAGTATCAAAATCAACAGATACAGTATACAGTAATGTTAATTGCTATAATACCTTTTATAATGAACAAAATTTTTGTTTATCAAGACAAATAGATGATCAACATGTTTGTTTTGGAACCTTAGCATAGCATCTATCTCTCCTACAGTCTCTAGCTATTTTAAAATCTAATGCTCAGACTTAGAAGTTGATACAAAGTGAAACAGACGTTACATAAACGGGTTATTTTCCACTCTTTCCAAAACACAATCACAGCCTGACTGGCAGCGTCAGGGTAATGAAAGCAGCATCTATCTATCATCCTCATCAAACTCAATCACACTCCCAACTGAGGCCTGGCAATCTTCATAGAAACTGGCAAGCTTGAAAAGTGGGGGTCTGCGTCTCAGCCGCAACACACAGTCTCATTTGGAAAGGAACAGAAAGGGGGGAGGGGGGGGTATTCAAAGACCAGTCTGTTGATTTGTTTAATTACTGTATGTTCTCCTGAAATGGAAATAGATTCTACAGTGAACCAGCAGAACCAGCACAGAGTCAGACTCTGTGTAGCTTCGCTTGCTCAACACACTGTTGTGATAGATTTACATTAAAATCTACATAATGCCTGAGATTTGGTTGTGTTACATCGTAGCTGCCAGCATCCACAAAAGACTGCCCAAGGCTGTCCTCGCATGACTCTCTGCAGAGCCCCCTGCTCGACTCCTTCAGTGTAAGGAAAAACATGATGTCAGGTGAAGACTCCTGCTTCCTCCAGTGCCCATATACAGTAAGAGCAGATTCTTATGTTAAAGTTGCACTAAGCAACATATTTTTATCAATTAAATAAAATGAAATATTATTTATATTGGAGCTCAGTGCTCTAAAGACTTGAGAAATGATTATGGACATCAGGAAGAGTCCAGCCCTTCACACCTCAGTCACACTGTGCAGTCCATCTCCCTCCTGGGTGCCATCATCACAAAGGACCTCAAATGGAACCTGATGTGTGTTAGGGTCCTCCAGTTGTTGCTTTTGTGTGTGTGTGTGTGTGCGTGTGTGCAGGCTGGGTGTGGCGCTGACACTGGTCCTGGCTAGTCTCATTCAGACACACCTGACTCTCATCTGCCTCATCAACAGCCACCAAGCCACAGTGTTTCAGACCAGTCTCTGCTTCTACTCTCCACCAGTGTGTTGCTCCCAGTGTATTAAAGTGTGTTGGTTTCCTGTTTGTTTCTTTTACCTGCTCATGTCTTGTTTTCTGAACCTGCTCCTCTGCCCTCAGTCTGCCACCTTCCTCAGTTCCTGCCTCCACCGTTGTTCCAGTCACCTGTTTGTCTTCGCTCACCGCCTGCCTGCTCTGAACTCCTGCTCCGTTCCAGTCCTACCTCTTGGCTCTAACCTCTGAGCCTTCAGGCCTCTGGATTCACCGTCATCCAGTGAATCCATCAGGGAAACATGATTGAAGTCTCCTGATATCATTAAAAATGCCTCAGGATATTTAGTCTGTATCCTAGCAACAACTTCATGGAGAACTTCAGATCTTCAACAGTAGCCATTGGTGGGAACATATTTTGACCTTTTTCATGTTTGCTATCTAATGCTAATTACACAGTTAATGTGTTACTGTCAGTTTTCTACTGTTTGAGTACCTAGTAGTGGTTTGTGAGTTTGTCATCTGATCACAGCCTCAGGAAGCCTCAGTTAAGCTTGATGGCAAAAAATGGACCTACATTTTCTTTGTGATCAGAGAGCTCATTATAAATGCCTCAGGCACATGTCAGTTTTGAGTGTATCTCAACTTGCTATTAAACCCGGCAGCAGCAAGATAAAATACATCAAAACACAGCTGAGCAGGTATGTAATTAGGCTCTGGTTTGGACTCTTATCTTTAACTCATAGCAGAGGAGGAAGCAGACGAGTCATTTCTGAACAGGATTAGTGTGAGACTGTTCTCCAGGAGCCGAGCAGCAGGCGGCCCGCATTCTGCTGTCACTCTTCCACATATTTATCACTTTGTATCTGTCCATCATCAAAGCACTGTAAAACAATAGTCATTAAAATTCAAAGGTATTACACGCTAATACAATACCCCGAACTATGTATTCTATTCTTCACATGAAAAGAAATTGAAGTAACCATACAGAGATATACACATACATAGTATATTGCTACGGAAGATTTGGAGAGCAGGTGATGTTTAAACAAGTACATATCAACATGGAGCAGAATCATCAATGTTCAACTATTACATGGTCTGATTCTACCCTCAAGCAAAGAGATAAGTAAGCCCACCAGACATAGGCCTCCAGGTTCAACAGTCAGGATACAGTGTACAAAATAACTTGTGATTTTAATATAAATATAAATGAACATTATATTAACCGTATAGACTGTGAACATAAAAGACCAAGAGGAAGAAACTTACCAGTGTTAATACATCATACTGTACATTGCCACAGCACTCTATCAACATATATATATACATATATACATATATGTTTGTTTCTCAGATATTTCATATATTTCTCAGCCACACCCAACAGTGCTGTGAAAATGTGCAACACGTTGTATCAATACAATTAACTTTTTCACTAACAGCAAACCTGCCAGTAAAATTATATCAGCGGCAGTTTAAAACATAAAATGAATCAACCAGAGTAAATTTAAAAACAAAGCTGTGTTCCTAATATGATCCTGTAACAAATAAACACTTTTTTTTAAAACAACTTTTAACACTTAAAAGTAATTAAAGGACTTGACTAGTATTACAGATCTATGGTGTGCTGGATGAAGTAATGGCACAAACATGGATCATATCAATGAAGTATTAGTAAATACTAATATTAGTGCTGTAAAGCTCACACATACCAGTGTAACCAACCATCATGGTGTTAGCTGTTCATTGTTAGGTAGTGAGTGATCTGGTGATTCTTTGCTACTGTGGTACAACAGTGAGTTGCCAGCAGTATGTACTGTACATGTGTTATGACTGGGACACACTGTCTGCATCATGTTGGATGACTGCTTTGCTGAACTGCTGCAGCTTGAATTGAGCGTATACATCCATACTGCAGTGTTGCTGCTGCAGCTCTGTTACTGCCAGACTGATACTTTTACAGTGAGTTCACCTATGGAAATCTAATGTTTATCAAGAACAGAGATTTGATTGTTAACTGCTGTCATAATATTACATCAGGTTTCTGCTATGATGATATGGTACGTGATGATATGTGGTCTCTACAAAAATATTATATTCAGATACAGCCTAGACATACAGACAGTGGTGAAAGGTGTTCACTTACTGTCACTGTTTTGTGAACAGATCTTTTCACTAGTTTGTATCATGAGTGAAATATTTGTAAGACACCAATGTTCTAGGAAAAGTGGCAGTGTATCTGTTCTAACCTGTTCGTGTGAAAACCCAGATGTTCAGCAACACAATCAGTGTGTCCAAGCCATGAGCATTTTGATATGACATTTGTACCAGAGAGGGGAGAATGCAGAAACTCTGTCACGGCCAATGTCAAACATACAGCTGACTTTAAAGGAAAAATCCAAAGGGGAAAACATCCTCCTAAACAGAGGCATTTCCGATTACTTACACTTATACATGGACATTTAAAATACAGATCAAACTTTATATGAAACCACCTACTAATGTGAAGGGCAGAATTAGTGTTGCTCAGTAAAGTCAAGAATTGCTCTTTTCAATTTCTCCATCTAAAGGGCTTCGGTCAAAATAGTGCTTTTAAGACAGTTAATAGATGGGTTAAACTATAATATCTTGTATTATCTCATCTTATGTTATAGATCCTGTTTGGAGGTGTTTCAAATGTTTCCATGTTTGGGTCAACACCAATATGAACTCACACATGCACTGAGAGCTGCTCAACACAACATGTTCCAATGCAATGGACACGTCTTCCAGCTCAAATGACTTTCATGGGTTAAGAAGCAACAACAACAAAACATTGAAATGTACAATTAAGCAGTGAATGGCCACACACACACACACACAAACACACACATTTACGTATGCGGGAAAGCTGGGATATAAAGGCAGGAGGCATATGTGGACATCTGAAACAATGTGTTATTATTCTCAAAGTCCATCCCTGAATCATCCCTCAACTTGAAACTAAATCCATATCCTAATCATGGTCCTGCAGCCACATTACTGAAGATATGAAAAAGCAAGCAGCCATTACTTCCAGTGGATTCTGCTCATTCTTTCCTGTCTTTGTGAGAATATTGGGTCTGCAGAGGTTCAGGAACACACACAGAGTGAGTTTAATCAAATCATGAACCTGCTTATTTGAGGGACAATATATAACAAGGGGACATGGCAAACTCAGCACAAGTTTGAGAACAGTGTGCATGCTGCTCATCCCCTCTGACAGCACACTCTTTCATTAAAACAAACAACTTTCTCCAAAAACTTTTACTGTTAGTTTTAAATAACTTTATGCTTCATTTCATTTTTTCCATTAGTGTGAGTATTTTGCAGCTATACAGTGCAATAGGAAATAAGCCCTTCCTTAACAAAAATAGAATTGCTTTTCATAAATACAAGCTAGGCCAATAACGCAATAGGTAAATACTGGAATTTGTTGTAAAATGGGCTATAAGTTTGATACAATGTACAACAGTAAGTAAACTTAATAATGCCTGTGTGGTGAAATATTTGTTTTTTTTCTTACCATAGTTTTACTTTTAGTACGTGAAGATAAATTCATTTGTCATGATGAGGAGAACTCAACATGTGAAAAGAAGTGTATAATATACAATGTCTTCTGTATGTCTAAAGGAAGCTTTTTAAAGTTGGAGAACATACACCTGACGATGTCATCGTGC
>OMNW01031968.1:0-11514 GCA_900303245.1 Selene dorsalis
TGTCGTCAACGGAGACGCCACGGCCAACTCCACCCCGGTCCACCAGCCCTCAGACAGTGACACGGAGAGTAGGACAGGTGAGTGTGTGTGTGTGTGATTGAAGAGGTTAAAATAAGATCCATGATAAGATCTCAGATTTGAAGGTTTATCGCCTTTTCAATGGTTTTCTCATTGTATGAGCCTATTGATTGATTGATTGATTGATTAATGCAAATGATTATCAGTTACATACCTGTGTATTTGCAGCAGTGATTCATTGTGCTGCCTGGGCAGTGGACAGGGCTCTGGTTACTTCGCTTGCTTCACTCAGCAGAGAAGAACAGTAGATTTATTTTCATTAAGTGAGCGCTGTAATCCCTGCTGCTGTCAGCACCTCTGTCTAAAACTCCCCGGACAGAAAGAGGGGTGAGGAGGAGGGACGGGGGGAGGGAGGCAGAGTGCAGGGTGGAGAGAAGGCAGAGCTCCAGAGGCACAGTGAGCTCACGTCAAGCTGAGGATGACTGAAGAATATTAAACCTATAGATGTGTTGTCATGCTTTAAAGAATCTGTGGCGTCCAAAGTCCTTCTACTCACAACTTCTACTGTGGTTTGGTGTCATGATGTATTTAAGGATATTAATTTTGTCCATGATTGGCCTCTGGTTTTGGTGCAGAGATCGAGCTACGTTCAGTCTGATGCATGTGTACGTATGTAGGTTCCCAGGCTGTTTGGCCTTGTTCAGACTGCAGCACAAATCTGATCAGGATCTGATCTCACTGACTGACAGTTCACTTTGCAAGTGATCATATCCAATCTGCATGTGTCCATATTGCGTGGCTCATCCACATTAGTTTCTACGGTAACAAGCTACGCCCACAAATATAAAATCAAATAAAATGGATGACAGGGAACTGTGTGTCTCCATGTCCCAAGTCGTTATGTGGAGCCGTGGTGTAAAAAATATCCGATCAGAATCGCATTTGAAAAAACCTCCGCATGCAGTTTGAATCCGTTTTGGAAAAATCAGGTCTTGTGGTTTTTCGCTGTTCAGACTGTCAAAAATCAAACTAGATACAATCTGGATATGACAAACACTTGGAGTGGCAGTGTGAACATCTCTTTTCTTTTACTGACATCCGGTCGTGGATGGAGAAAAGAGTCTCGTCCATGCATCTAAACAACATTTCTGTCTGTCCCTCACGTGCCTGCAGTGAACGGGGAGTCCTGTGATGCCGCTCCTGGGTCATCATCTGTGGCAGTGGGTGATGTGCTGCCCCCTGCAGATGACCACGAGGACAGCAGTCAAGATGCCGTCCTGCCCGACTCTGTCACAGCAACAAATAGCACATCTCAGCCCCCTCCACCCTCCACACAGACTCCAGCCTCCTCCTCCTCCTCTGCTGCTGCTGCTGCTGCTGCTGCTGCTGCTGCTGCTGCTAAGCCTCCTGACTCCACTGCTGCTGCTGCTGCTTCGTCCTCCTCCACGATCACATCCTCAGCCCAGGGGGCCACCGCTGCCACCACCATCACCACCACCACAACCGCAACCTCCTCATCCTCGTCCTCGTCCTCCCCAGCAGTGGGAGAGGCGAACGCTTCAGGAGCGAGTGGTGGGAACAGTAGTAGCAGTGCAGCTGTGACTACGGACGGGGCCAAGCCCAGACAGCAGGCCCCCAATGCTGGAACCTCAGACCCTCTGCCCCCGGGGTAAAATCCTGCTCCTGTTTATTTATTTATTTACCCTACAGTGACACCTTGGATAACAAACAACCCCACATAGACTCATATCTCAAAATGATATGGGTTTATTGAGTTATATGAAGCGTTTGCATTTGCACTCTGCACTGTTTATGCTGTTGCTGTTTGTTATAGTAAATTATTGTGTGTTTTTCAGATGGGAGCAGAGGAAAGACCCGCATGGGAGAACATATTATGTAGACCACAACACCAGGACTACAACCTGGGAAAGACCACAGCCACTACCACCAGGGTGAGTATTTGTCTGGTTTAACGTCCCACCCACGTTGATCCATTTGTGTATCTCTGTTAACCGTGTCGTCCGTTTCCCGCCCAGCTGGGAGCGCCGAGTGGACGACCGGGGCAGGATCTATTATGTGGACCACAACACCCGCACCACCACGTGGCAGCGTCCCACCATGGAGTCGGTCCGAAACTTTGAGCAGTGGCAGAGTCAACGCAGCCAACTGCAGGGAGCTATGCACCAGTTCAACCAGAGATACCTCTACTCTGTAAGAAAACCCACAGCACTGCTTTCTCCTGGAAACGTTTCCCTGCCTTTGAGTTTGGTTTCAGCTGTTTAGTAAGACAAAACAAACCGAGGAGAACATGTTGCCCTGTGTTCAACCTCAGTCCTTTCTCTGTGAACACTGTACATTAATGAGTCACCTGACCGCACCGGATCTCTCCGGCTGTCGGCTTTTATCAGCTCCTCGGCCTCCACAAGGACCACAGTACTACAGAAAACAGATCTCTGGCTTTTCACTGAAACCACTTTTAAGAATCTCTAAAATATCTGAAGATCTCTGATGGTCACTTTTCCTTTCCTTTAATGTTAGTTCCTGCTCAGATAATATCGATCCAGACTCCACTGGCCTGTTTTTTTAAAGTACAGCTCTCTTAAAAGGACCTGGATTTGCTTATACAGCCTTATAACAACAAATCACAAATGCTAGAGAAGACATGAGACAGACTGTGATACCCACCCACTTAAATTATCTTATACTGCAGATACCAATGTCCTTAATTTTACTCTCTCACCCCTGTGATATAATGTTTTTATTTCTCCTTCGTTGTGACCACAGTGATCTCAGAAATCATAGGACAAACTTCTGATCATGTGTATTGTGAATTTTATTTTGTAACCCTACTCACTCACCTCATTTAGGCTGAGAAGTAAAAGTTTACCTGGCCGGGGCTTCTGATCTTCACACCCCAGCCTCTGCCTTAATCTGGTTATCTCTGTGAAGGCCCCTCTCCTAGTTGTTTGATCTGAGCAGTGATGTCATCTTCATTGATGATGATGATGATGATGAGCTTACAACACAAATCAAAAGACAGACAGCTGAGAACCAGTGAGCAGTAACAAGCCACAGTGGCCTTGCATCATTGTACAGTCTTCCTGTTGTGGAATATATTTTTTTTTTCTTTCTGATTTTCTTTTTGAGTGTTTGTTTTCTAAATCTCCAACATTTTTGGAATAATTTTTTGGACTGTTGGGTTTTCCTGGTGTTTTTCTGAATGGAGGTCTATGTGTGCATCCCTCGTTTCCAGGCATCCATGATGTCTGCTGAGAACGACCCTCTAGGCCCACTACCTCCTGGCTGGGGTGAGTTCACATACTTTCTGCCAAATCCTGTTCACATTTCATCAGATCTGTTTTCAAACCAAAAAAATCTGTGTTTTAATGTGAAACATGAGCGAACGTCTCCTCCTCCTCCTCAATGCTTCACAAAGATCACAGACGACAGCTTGTTGAACAGATTGTTGTGTTTATAGCACGAGTCAGCAGCTCCAGTGATAATCAGTGTGTTGCCACATTGCGGCCACTCTCTCTGTGAAGCTACAGATTCCTGTGTGTGTGTGTTTATCAACTTCAGAGAGACGCGTGGACTCCAATGACCGAGTGTACTTTGTCAACCACAACACCAAGACAACGCAGTGGGAAGACCCCCGAACCCAAGGGTGAGCTCACAGAAACTGTTTGAAAATTAACAAGATATAAATGATTCATGAAAACTCACAGAAGCTGTGTGAGCACACGAAACTGACGAACCCATTGTAAATCTAATTAAATTAAACAGGAAGAGATAATGTGTAATGAGAGATCATCATTTTAATGTGACAGATCATCTAGAGGCTAATGTGCTTTTTCCTGCTGCTCCGCACCACGTTGATATCACACAGCTGCTCTCCCCCGCTACCACTCGTCTTACTCAAGATCCAGTGTTGATCAATTCAAGGATATTTTCACCGGTGCCATAATAATTATCCTTCTTCCTCCTCTCCTTCAGGAGAAGTTTAGTTCGTGGAACTTTCTTTTTTCTTTTCTTTACTTTCTCTTCAGGAACTAAAAGGATCCTGCGGGGCGCCACCGGCGTCTGCGTTTCCGCTGAGGCCAAAAGTCCTGCAGAGATTATGCAAATCACTACATGTAGCCTTGTAAAACTACACCACAAGAACAAGGATTTCTTCTCAAACATATTATTTTGATTTTGCATGGTGAAAAACAAGGATCAAGAAGCAATGTTGGGGTAAATTAGTCCGGAGAAGTATTTAAATTAGTACGTAACCGAGATAATAACTTCCTTCTCCCACAGTGAGAGAGAATATGGTTCTATTGGATTACATCCTTTATTTATATCTGGTGGAAACAGGTTAATATGCTAAATAATAAACCAAACAGCGGGCCTTGCACCTGGAATTGAATATGCCGCCAGGTGAAATGTGGAAACAAGTACAAGTACAGACCACACCCCCACAGTTCCTGAACCTTTCAGAAAGTACCACCCCTCGGAGCTGTTCTACCCCGGTGCTAAAATTTGGTTCCTGGTTCCCTCTGCGGTGGAACAGGGCTCGAGATGATGCGCTGATGTGGTCGGCAGTCTTTTTTTATTTTTAGGTTTCCCTTTTTAGTTTTTAGATGTTTGGTGACGTCTGTGTTTTTAACCATTGTTTGCGCTCTCAGACAAATATATTTTTCTTTCAATCACTCTTGCCTTTCTTTTGTTTGCCGAGGTAAATCTGTCATGAGAAACACATTCAGAATCAGCAAAAGTGCGAACTTCACAGTAATGACATGATTTTAATCAGGATCCACTGAATGAATTCCTGAAGCAAATAAGTTTATGATCTTCAGGAGTTTGGTCGTTCGTTTCGGCAGCTTGGTTTCAGTTCATCTATAATCAATCGTTCCCCTGGGAACATTTTATGTACTTATTCATTTATTTACTATACTAAGGAAAAGGTTCGAACAACTTAACCTGAAGATGATTTAATCGCTGAAGATTTGTCTGCTCTCACTTTTGAGGAGATGTTAATGTTATTTTTTTGCGTATTAACCCACGAGTTTATGTCACTGGAAGAATCACAGCTGGATGTGTGTTTTTTTTTTTAAGTTTTACAGATGTGTTGCATTCAGATGTCGTTTATGTGTCGTGATTGTGAGTTTTGTTCTTGGACACAATATCCAGACATCAATCAGTCCATGTATGTGATTGTTATTGTTTGTGTGTGTGTGTTTGTGTTTAGGCTACAAAACGAGGATCCTCTGCCTGAGGGTTGGGAGATCCGCTACACAAGGGAAGGGGTGCGCTACTTTGTGGATCACAACACCCGGACCACGACCTTCAGCGACCCCCGCACTGGAAAATCCTCTGTGTAAGAACACAACTTAAAACAATTTGCCTGTTCGTGTGTTCTGCTTTACATTATGAGCCACATGCAGCGACTCTCAGACATTTAAGCCTCTTTACTTTGTTCCTCTCAGCACCAAAGGCCCTCAGATCGCTTACGAGCGCAGCTTCAGATGGAAGCTGGCCCACTTCCGTTACTTGTGCCAGGTGAGACAGCTTTTCACACTCAAAACATCTCTATCTTATTTTCACATGCATTAATTTTCTTTCCTGTCTGGCCTCAGTCCAACGCTCTCCCTAGCCATGTGAAGATCACTGTCTCCAGACAGACGTTGTTTGAAGACTCTTTCCAGCAAGTAAGTTGCTCCCTCGACACGTTCCCTGTTGTCCAGTGATGCATTTCAGGTGTTTCGTTGTAGTTAATCATGTGTGTTGTCTCTGTGTAGATTATGGCGCTGAAGCCGTACGACTTGAGGAGGAGACTCTATGTCATCTTCAGAGGCGAGGAGGGTCTTGACTATGGTGGATTAGCCCGGTAATATAAACAGCGACAAGAGTTTCGTAGGCGTTTAAACGAGTTCTTTCACTAATTTCCGCTCTTACCTCTCCCCTACCTGCCCCCGTCCCACACAGAGAGTGGTTCTTCTTGTTGTCCCATGAAGTGCTGAACCCCATGTACTGTCTGTTTGAGTACGCCGGCAAGAGCAACTACTGTCTGCAGATCAACCCGGCCTCGGCCATCAACCCGGACCACCTCTCCTACTTCTGCTTCATAGGCCGCTTCATTGCAATGGTGAGTTCATTATCTGATCTGTCTGCGTGCACATCTTCAGATTAACCGGCGCAGTAAAAACAACTTCTCTCTCGTTTTGTCTCTGCAGGCACTTTTCCACGGCAAGTTCATCGACACGGGCTTCTCTCTGCCTTTCTACAAACGCATGCTGAACAAGAAGCTGATCCTCAAAGATCTCGAGTCCATTGACCCAGAGTTCTACAATTCGCTCATATGGATCAGGTGATTTGACCACACAGCTTTTACAGCTCAGGCGCGAACAGACACGCGAAAAACGCACATCGATTAAAGGCTGTGAGGAAGACAGTGATGATGTTACTGTCAAGCTTTCAAGAGGGAAAAGACCATTTTATTGTTGCTTTGACAGTTTTAAATGTCACGGCTCTTCACTCTGAGTGAAGCCTTTGATTAAAGAGCCAGTATGTGCATTTTTAATGAGGTTACCCAGAGAGTTATCCTGCTTTTCTTTGCTTGGAGAATCACTGAAGGTCTCTTGTCCCTCCCACTTGGAGAGCCATTGTCACTGGACTGAATGTGTGTCTTATATAACCAAAAAATATCAAATGTGTCTCTGAGGGTTTACAACAGTAATTCCCCTTTGACCTTTGACATTTGATATGAATATAAATGTAGTAGTATGTTTTAAGTGAGGACTGTGGGGGAGAAAACCATGGAAACCTCAACCAAGATGCATACGTAGGTACAAGAGCCAGCTCAGAAACATCAGCCATTTATACAGAGCTCAGACGAGTGCTGCTGAGAGAAGAAGGAGGAGGAGGAGGAGGAGAGTGATGACTCAGTTAATTGCAGATAAGACACAATGCAAGAAAAGAAACAAAGGCCGGTTCAGTCTGCAGCGCAGACACATTATTCACATTTAATAAGTCTTTTTCCACCATTCACCCTCCATCACTGTGTGACAGCAACGTGGCCTCATGTCTCCTCAGGGACAACAACATCGAAGAATGCGGCCTGGAGATGTACTTCTCCGTAGACATGGAGATCTTGGGGAAGATCACGTCTCATGACCTTAAACCTGATGGCACCAATGTGCTGGTTACTGAGGAGAACAAGGAGGAGTATATCAGGTTCAGTGCACCCACAGATTTATGATGACTGCAGTAATATCTGGTATTTTTTATAGATGTTAATTAAATTTTCTCTGTCTGGCTCGCAGTCTAATGGCAGAGTGGAGGTTCTCCCGGGGGGTCGAAGGTCAGACTAAAGCCTTCCTGGATGGATTCAATGAGGTGGTTCCACTTCAGTGGCTCCAGTACTTTGATGAAAAGGAGCTGGAGGTGAGCACTCATCCACCACACAAGTTAGGCTTTAACTAATCGACCAATATGGTGAACTAATCATTACTTGAATAAGTTGATAAACACACTCGTTTCTCTGCATGTCCTGCTTTCTCATCGGTTGTATATGTATGTGTGTGTGTTGCAGGTGATGTTGTGTGGTATGCAGGAGGTAGACCTGCAGGACTGGCAGAGGAACACTGTGTACCGTCATTACACCAGGAACAGCAAACAGATCATCTGGTTCTGGCAGGTAAAGTCACGTTTTTCCACCTTCACCCTCCACCCTTCACCCTCTGTCCCTCCGGTGTGTCCATCAGAGTGTGTGATATCGACAAGCTGCTGCTTCGTGACTCTCTGATGAGTGTGTTGCTGTCACTTCCTCCCCCCCCGCAGCTGGTGAAAGAAGTGGACAACGAAGTGCGACTGCGTCTCATGCAGTTTGTCACGGGAACCTGCAGGCTTCCTCTGGGTGGCTTTGCTGAACTCATGGGTCAGTGACTCATTCACACACACTCTTAGTTAGACACATAATAGAGACTCTGCGCTGCAGCTAATTGAATTAAGGATAAGATAATGGACTTAGTTAAAGTGTGGAGGTTCAGCTGTGATGTGAGGAGGTTCCTTTAATGTCAGAGGTGCCTCGTATCTACCCTGCAGCCTCCCTCGGCTCCTCTTGTGGGGAATCCAGTTTTGACTGAGATCAGGTTGGTCGGGGATGTTCGACCTTTTGATCCTGAAGTGCTCCTTGTTTGCTTTAGCTGTACATTCACGATTGTTCTCCCACTGGATGATGAAATGTTGTTGTTTCTCGTGGACAAATGTGCTTGTTTTATGAAAATACAACTGTACATTTACCAAAAACAATGACAGATAGGCATCTCATCTCACTGCTTGTTTGGTTTTTTGCTCTGCAGGAAGTAACGGGCCCCAGAAGTTCTGCATCGAGAAGGTGGGGAAGGACACGTGGCTTCCTCGGAGCCACACGTGGTGAGTTCACTGAGATTGAGGGGAATTAGTCCTCAGCTTTTCTGTGATGTTATTTCAGAGTAGTATTATTCACAGCAGCACATGACAAATGGACACATGAGTGATGTTTGACATTGAAATTCTCAAACCTGACACAAAGACATTTCTAGAAAGTCTTTCAGTGTCAGTCAGTGTCTCTGGGATAATATGTAATCAAATGTTTGATTGTGCAACTTTTAGACCGACATTTTTCTCCTCCCTCTTGGCGTTTTGCAGTTTTAACCGTCTGGACTTGCCTCCATACAAAAGCTTCGAACAGCTGAAAGAGAAGCTTCTCTTCGCCATCGAGGAAACAGAAGGATTTGGCCAAGAATAGAGGAGGAGGAGCCCTGTTGTCGTCTCCCCCCTCCTCCCCCATCACTGTTTATTCAGTCAAACAAACAAACTAAAAAAAAAAAAATTGCACAAGATAACCACCAATGTATATAAGCTATTTTCTCATCTTAAACCAAATCTTAATTTGCAGCATCATTTTGCTGCAGCCCTGTCCCCCCAGCCCTTATATATATATTATATGATACCCCATCATGAAATATGCAAGCATTTCAGCATTTTGTGCTCCTCCGTTCGAAGACAGAAATCATGGATATTTTTTTAATTTCCTCCCCACTGCTGACTGGCTTTTTAAAATAGACTGAACGTGTTTTTGAGAGGATTTTATAGTAGACGCGTAATCTACTTTTAAAGCTCTAGTTCTATAGAGCTTTTAAAAGGCAGGAGTAGTGCTGCGGTCCGGTGCCTGAATTTCTTTTTTTTTTTTTTTTTTCCCGTTGGACTCACAGTAATTACTGCAATTTTTTTTTTTTTTTTTTGTTGCGCGCTTGCATGGCTGCCTCTGAAGATGAGAAGACTGTCTTCCACCACCGCACACACAGACGTTTCAGCATGGATCGCTCGGTCTCTAAATTACCTTTTTTTTCTTTTTTCTTTTCTTTTGTTCTTGTTTTTAAATCATCTTGTAAAAGGCAAACTGTCTTAAAAAAAGACGAAGTGAAGAATAACCATCTCGTACAGTTTCACCCTCAGTGAGATTGTGGTGGACGTCGGCCCAGAGAGAGACAGAGAGAGACAGAGAGAGAGATGTATCATCAGGATCATCCTGTTTGGACAAAGACACAATTAAGTGTGAAGCTGCTGGACAAAAGCTTCTATATCAAAAATCAGAAGGAACACGAGGATGAAAAGGAAAATATTGAGCGAATTGTCATGTGTGCACATGCACATCTGTGTGTGTGCACGCACCAGTGAATGTGTGTGTCGACAGTGCAGCAGCCTGTGGGTAGTAGTTGAGATATTCAGGCCAGAGACCGTGGACGTGATCCAGGCCGAGTCGACTGCAGCTTCACAGCTTTCATCTAAACACTGAGCTGAAAAATCTTCACAACAAAAAAAAGCAACACAAAAGAGAGATTCAGTGGCTCAGTGGTTCACGTGCGCTCGGCTGATTTTTGCCTCTGAGTTTTGACCTCAGATTTTTTTTCTTTTTTTTTTGACAACATGCAAAATCCCCTTTACTTCCACGCCTCACTTCTTGGCATCGCACCATATACAACTCACTCATTCACAGAGATTTTTAACCATGAATATCAAAGACAACATGTGACAACGAAAGAATCTCATTCTTGGTCATCTTGTGTTGTAATAAAGGTCAAAGACCTCTCGTTCACAAACCCTGATGAATGTACTCCATTCAGTTCATTTACATGTGTCCTGGAAGGAACTGTTGTCAGCTACCAACCACGAACTCATCGTGAATGAAGACAACGCTGTGTAAAACTGCAGCGTCGGCGCAGACATGTCAGTATCATGGCAGCAAATGTTGTTGAATGTCCCGTAGACAGTGGTAGCTAAATTTGGAAAACTGTCATGAAGTAGAGTTAGAAGCACAGTTTCAAATCTCGCCTTTTAAATGACATATACAAACAGTGTAGAGTGAAGAAATTTTGGGGCTTCTGAAAGTATTAACTGGGTCATAAACCTGCAACTGTAAAGTATTGTTAGAATAACTATTGTGGCATGTAGAGTGTGTATCTGCTGGTGGCTGGTCACACTGGACGATTTTTGATCGGCTTCGCGAGGTCTGGGCGGTTTGAGGCACAATGTGTTGTGTTAATACATTTAACTTTCACTGCTCCCGATCGAGTCGGGACCTCACCCGATCCGTGTGATCCGATAATTATCACAGGTTTCACTACGAGTCCAGCTCGGGCCCCCTCTGACGGAGACACGCGCAGAAGCCAATGAGGGCGTGCAGGCCGGGAAGCGTCACTAACCGGATGTTGCGTACTCGTCTCTAGTTCGCGCCGCATAGCGTATAAGCCACGCCCACACGATTTTACCAGTTCGCGCTATGAAAGATCGCGCACCAGGAAAGCTCACACGCGACGGTGTGCGTTTCTCCTCCGAAATCACGTTTGATCACGCGAGATTTTTAGTCTGATGATTCCCCACTGTGAAATCGGTCGGTGTGTGTCCGAGTCGTCTAGTGTGTACATTCAGAGGATAATAATGTCAAAGATAGGGTTAAACTGTGTGTGGTCGCCCACATTTATACATATATATATAAATATATATAAAAACGAAAAAAAATCGCTGATTATTTGCAAATCGTCTAGTGTGTAACAGCCTTACCTGCACAAGATGAAGCCACAGCGCTCTCAGAGCTCATGTTGAAGATTATTGATCTGACAACACAAAGCCTTAAACTGGTGAAGAACTGTGTATCAATCAGTAAAGTTCAGACTAATTTACTTACGAATAAAAAAATGATTATAAAACTCTATTAAAGAGACACTAATGTGCCACGTACAGATCAGGCGAAACTCCTGTGGTGTGTTCAGAGACTGACGCAGAGACGAGCCTGATGATGCACTGCTTTGCTGTATGTTTATATTGTTTTGTTTTATTTTTCTTTCCTCAATCGCTTCAGGGGACGCCCTCTTTAGTTTTTTCAAAATGTCATGCCCGACCCCATCGTTAAGTTACCGCAATGACGACTCTGGTGCTTATTCTTTTAGTCAGTTATCTGAACTAAACTTAAAA
>OMNW01031969.1:0-10383 GCA_900303245.1 Selene dorsalis
CACTGACCTACGACTTCAGCAGTGGCACGGAAGTGACGTCATCGAGGTCGTAGGTCAGTGAAAAGCCGTGTATGAACGTATTTTATGCTAGAAATAAGGTCCAGGTTGTTAAAAAACGGAACTTCTCCTTTAAGAAATGACTTTAAGAAATTATTTTATATAATAGAGCAACAGATAACGGAGCGTTCGCATGCAGATAGTTTGGGTTCCACTTAGCACTCGCCCAGTATTTGCTTTGTTGTTATTTGTGTGTTTGTTGTTCCTGGAGGTGTTTCTCTAACTGCCTGTTTACAGAACACACATGAAGAGTGAGTTTATCACTGAGTCTCTTCAGTTTTCACCTTTAACTGCTTCATTATAACCTGTTTTTTTTTTTTTTTTTTTACTCTGTGCACATCAGTGTTTCTCACTCATTGGCTCATTTCCCCAGTTAATTGACCTCAGCTCTCAAGGATTTCAGATTAGTGAGAGCCCAGCCACCAAACTTGTTTTTTCCAATATGTTAATTTCTGCTGTCAAAATTCAAATCAGTCCACCGCGAAGAAGAAAACACGTCTCTGTCTGCGAGCTGCGTCTGATTTCTCACATCAAATGGACTGAGCGGGCTGGATGAACCCTCTCCTCCGCTAACAGCCTCATTATTCATTTCCCAAAAAAACAAAAAAAAAAACTTTCAAGTAGTGCTTTTTTTTTTTTTTTGCTGTCTCCATCCATCAATAGTTATCAAACCAGCGTTTGCTCTTGATTCAGATTTTTGTTTAATCAATGTCTCAGCTTCACAGCGGCTGCAGGTTACTAACAGGCCGGCGTTTGGATGCTGCTGCTGCTGCTGGGATACAATATGATTTATGGAATATGGCCCGTGCAACGGCGCAGCGGCATCGGAGATGTCTTCTCTCATTTAAAGGCAAACCTCGAAAACAAACAATACGTGATTGCCACTTACTTCTGTTTGAGGGACTGAAAACAGATTTTCATCGGGAACAGGTTTCTCATTAGCATAGAAATGAATATGATGACAGATAATGAATATATGCCTCTTGATGCTTCGCCGCCATCCCAGAATGATCCAGTGTGGAGGCTCGGAGAGAGAAAAAAAAAAGAAAAGAAGAAGAAAAAAGATTGCTTTCCTTTCTTTTCTTTCTTTTTTTGCCAAAGTGGATATGTGAATATTAGCATACTGTGAAACAGAGAGAGAGAGAGAGAGAGGCTGGGTCTGTTGAAAGCAGAGTGGTGGAGAATACAGGACGAAGTCAAGGTCAGCTTTAGAGGACAGCCTCCTTGTGACTCTCCAACACACACACACACACACACACACACACACACACAAACACACACACACAGCTCTGTGGCCTTGGAATGAGGTGTCACATTCGGTTGCCTGGGATAAGATAAGCTCATTATTAGCTTCTAGTGTGCAGATAAACTGACAGAGGCCGATTCCTGAATATGTAATTCATCCCACTCTATTCAATCAGACGGCGACACGTGTTATAGTGTTTGATTCAGCATGAGCCAAAAAAAAAGAAGAAAGAAAAGAAAAAGACTGTTTAAGCTTAAAGGGGAACTATGCTATAAGTCCGGTTGCTTTGGTAACCCTCCTCCCGGCCATGTGGCGTTTGTTTTTTTAACGAAGCCGACGAGTCTTAACCGTCATAAACGAAAAGATTACAGGTTACGGGAGCACGTTTGTGTCGCGGTGCGCTGGCACTGATGTTGCGTGTTTTCAGGTTTTCATCCCAGAGACGGCAGGTGGAAGACAGAGACACCTTACAATTTATCATTTGTTTAACCACCACAGTTACAGTTACTCTGAAGATGTTTAATTAAGGTAAAAATAGTAGCATAGCCACGGGAAAATGTGTTTCAAAGGCCAAGCCCATGCTGAATGTAGCTTTAACTGATTTTTCTCACTCATGACCTGCCCTTCTTTCTTTGTATTATTCTTCTCTACCCTGTTCCAGCTGGGATGAAGA
This sequence comes from Selene dorsalis, assembly GCA_900303245.1. Classification (NCBI taxonomy): domain Eukaryota; kingdom Metazoa; phylum Chordata; class Actinopteri; order Carangiformes; family Carangidae; genus Selene; species Selene dorsalis. The sequence goes on from OMNW01031969.1 coordinate 1,977, forward strand.
GGTGTTTTCCTGGTTGCCGTGCTGCTGTTGGTGCAGAGATGGAGGCTTGGAAGTGGAGATGTACTGTATCAGTCCTTTCTGTTGTCAGGCACCATGAGAAATATCAACTCTGCCCAACAAGAGTGATGAAGAGCTGAAGATGTTGGTGAAGACTCAGAAAGTAGTAACAATACTTGTGTACATCCACCCAATGGCTGCTGCTGAAGATCCATCTGAAGATCTCTATGAAGTCATTGCTAGGATACAGACTAAACATCCTGAGGCACTTTTAATGACATCCGGAGACTTCAATCATGTTTCCCTGATGGATTCACTGAGGGATGTGATGGGGAGATGAACACTGAAGATGGTGGAGGCCGTTCAGGACGACTCAGATCATCCACTTCATGACACCTTGATGGAGCAGGAAAGCAGCGGTGGTGGTGGACGGAGAAATATAGAAGATCCTTTGTACCTTCAGCCATCGGGCTTTTTTGATTCTTCTGCAAATGGTGATGGGCTGACAGACATAGGAATTTCCCTTTGGGGATTAATAAAGTAATTCGTATCGTATCATTCATGGCTGTTATTCAGTGGTTTATAACCTACGTCCTCTGTATGTAGCTGTTGACAGGTGATAACCATGAGTGTCGTTATACTGGTTATCTACGATCACCAGTGAAGAGACAGAGGTGCTTTTGATACAGATACTTATGCGTTATCAAAAAGCGGCTCATGTATTTTCATTGAAGAGGGAACGGTCCAGTGATTTCTGACGCATTTGCCAAAAGTTTGCATCCATTTTTTTTTTTTGAGACGAGAGTAAAACAGGACAAAAAGTGTTGCTGTCGTCTCATCTGTTCGTGCATTTTATACATATTCAGGGTTTATCTTCTGGTCTGTTTTTTAATCTGACAGGGACAGTGGGAGACGGACGGCACACCGGCTCTACCAGGTGAACCATCTCAGCTGTGATGATTGAGTCCACACAACATGAGAGAGAGTAGCTGCACTTACATTCATGTTATTCACGACAACAGTAGAAAATTGTTTGCACAGACGACCAACTGAAGAGAAACTTCCAACGTCTGGTTCCCGTCCCCACTGACACTGGAATCAATCTTCAATCAAAAAAAAAAATAAAGAGACGCTGAAATTAAAAAGTACTGATGTTTTGGATTCGATCAAACCGGCCACGGCAGGATATCACCGGATATATTTTTTTTCTTTTTAATTTGCTGGGCGTTTATTCAATGTGGATAAAACATGTTTCACAGCAGCAGGTCCCATCCAATCCACAGCAGTCTGTGCAATCTGTGCTGCTGCTGCTGCTGCTGCGGCTCTGAACTGGTGGGAGGTAAAATCCACTGATTACGTCCCCTTTTACAAACGAGTGAGGAGTGTGGAGATGTAGATGTGTGTTTCTGTTGTGACACGACACTCATCACCTTTGCATGTCAAGAGTAGGGGAAAAAGAAACTTCAGAGAGAGTCATGCTTTAATCAGCGTCTGGGTGTTTAATATCCCTGCAGAGCAGTGTGTTTTTTTTGGATCTGGAGCCATGTTTCCATTTCACTGGTCATTTATTTTCCTCCTTTTAGCCACGGATGACATGACTATTCTTTTAAAGCTGCTCCTCCGGTGTGTAGCTGCGTGCAGCGCCCCAGCTACACGATAATCCCCTCTGAATGTCCTTCAGGATCTTCAGATGGAAACTAGACAGCGAGAGACTGATTTATTTATCTGTTTTATCTCTTCATAGCTTGCTCATCAGTGTGTGAACGGGTCAATGTGACACTGTGAGTTTGTCTATGAAGTCTGCCCTTAATAACAGTTATTAGCCACTAGGTGTCTGAATAGGGGAAAAAAAACAACAACAAAATAAACAAAACAATAATTAAGTGAGAGAGAGGCAGAGATAGAGAGACATCTCCATCCTGCGGAGGAAGTGGAAGGTTTCAGACGAGCGAAAGAAGGAGACCGAAGGGAGAAAACCACCTTAAATATTAAGTATTACTCACTCGAACCTAAATCAAGTCTGTCTGTTTCAATGACTTTTGCCCAGTTACAAACGAAGCTGCTTCTGTCTTGATATAAAGACCTGGCACAAACAGTGACTTGGACTTTCTGGAGGATTCTTAAGGTCAAAGGTCAAGGTCACCGTGACCTCAGGAAAAACACTTTGTAGCTGTAAAAATTATGACAAACTTTCACACACACACATGGTTCAGACGACGAGGAGGAGGAGGTAACTGGTTCACGGGCAGAAATGACTCGACAGACTTCGGCACCAAGGAGACGGTTCATGTCGCCACCATAAATAAGCGCAATTCATCTTGGTGCTCTGTCGTCATGGAGAGGGGAGGCTTTTAACCTGCGCCCTTATGAGTAAGTACAGAATTTCCTTAATTATTAATAGCTGGTGTTCAATTAACAGCCGTGTCTCATGTAACGGCATCGGGACGTTGTTCATCAGAAAGTCTTTCAAAGTTTGCGGACCGGAGACGGACCGAAGCACATGCAGTGTGTAAATGCTCCGATTGATCTGACTTGAATGGGAGGGAAGTGCTTACGGCGTGCGCAATGGAGGCGGAGACGCAGCTCCGACAACGCAGCGAGGAGAACAGGTGCCAAGCAGAACGTGAGGAAGATGAAGATGAGCTACTGAACGATGAGCTTGATCCCTAATGTAAAGGCCTCAATCGAATATCCTGGGCAGTTGTGTAAATAAAGGCCCTGGTTACTACTTAATGGAAATACAGTACTCATATAATAGATATAATGTGTGGCTCATTATGCCCATAAATCCATCATAAAGTAATTATATATTACATCAGGGGTTTTTAATCATGTGCCATCACTGGGTGGCTGAGATTATGAACATTTCAAAAAGAAGAAGAAGAGGAAGCTGATCTCACAGATGAGTTCTTTCTCTTTGGATGAAGGTGTGATCATCAGTGAAATTACCTGGTTCTTCGTTTGGATGAAAACCTCCACGCTCACACAGCCTCCGTGAAAACACTTCAATATTTATTATTCTGACTTATTATTATGAACGTTTCACTCTTCAAGGCCTCAACAGGTTGAAAGACGGTCACAAGCGATTTGCTCTTGAAAGAGGTCACACAACAATGGAGTTTCTGGTCGTTTCTATAGCGCTGTTTAAAGACGACATATCATGGAAATATCATGATATTGAGTTGACAAAAACATCTGTAATTTGCTCTCTAGGTTGAAATCCATGTGTTTTTACGATCTGTTCCTTTGGTTGTCAGATAATGATGTCATCAGTTTTCGAATTTGCATAATACCACCCCTACCTGTGAGTACCGGTACAAGTAGAAGGGGGCGGGGCTAGCAGTGGTTCATTTGCATTTAAAGGGACAGGACACTGAAACCAGCTGTTCTGAACAAGCCTGTTTGGAGCAGATGAAAAGAGCTGTGATGTTTTATATTTTGACCAAAGCATGTCATGTCAAAAGGGGGATAATATGTCTCCTTTAATGCTTCTCAAGGTGGCATAAGTTGGTTATTGGTTATTCACCATGTCTGTGACCTTTGTACCAAGACTGAAGAGCAGCTGTCAACATGAACGAACCTGGGAACGAGTGGATCCAATGAGACAAAAACAACTGAAGGTGAAGTGAAATATTTACATCATTATGTATGTATGTGTTCAATATTACATCATCAAGAAAGAAAAACCTGCAGCTCCACTTCTGAGAAGGTGTGAGGAGCTCCATAACTGCTCAGTTTGACGTGTCACATCATAACGAGAGTAACTAAATGAGTAACGAAGGAGTCTCGACTACTTGGTGCCAGACTGTGGCTCGGTGACGATTAAATCAGCAGCGACTTGATGACGACGGTGTCACTTACTCCATTTCACACATAATTATGAAGTGCGAGCTAATTCATTATTACAGAATCTCTCAGTCTGTTTCTTTAGCAACTCATCACTAGGTCATTAAGTGACATTAACGACCCGATAATTATGATGTCGTTCCTGATTAGTTCCTCTCTTGTTTGTCAGTAACTACTCATCCTGGTTTATACAGCGTCACCTACATCAATGTGAACGAATGAATGAATAAACATGGACTTGTCCTATAAGAGTGAAGAGTCATGTGATCACCTCAGAGCTGCAACACGAAGACGTCCATGTAGATCAGGTCTCTGCAGAGACGTTTTCTGTCTTAACCACCCAGTAAATCACCTAAATTCATTCTCTGGCTCATAATGAAGTGAAGATTTATCCTCACCTCTGCTCATATACGCCTGAAATTAAATTTGTCTGATGTTGTGATTTGTGCTGTCACTTCTTTGCAGCGTCGTCTGCACTGTGCTGATTCACTCGGCGCTCCCTCGCCCCTCGGCTGTCCTTATTCATCTTGTCTGTGTCTTTATGTAATCGTCGTCTTCAAAGTCGTCAAGTTGACAACTTTAATTTTTTTTTTATAAGTCTGAAAAATACAACCCAGGTTCTGTACGTCATGCATACGTTCTGCAATCTGCATATACAAATAATGCCTTACCTGTAATGTATATGAGATACAATCTACATCATCTGCCATTCATGGTTGTGAGAAATAATAAAAGGTGCTGAGCCTTCTGTCCGGCCTGATCATTTATTAATAAGGTGTTTTTCATTCTGATCATGACTCCACGTAGCCTCTGACTTACATAGGCAGCTGTAAAAAAAAAACCTAGCAGGAAGCTGAAGTGTATTGATTGAGCCCGCTGACAGGGAATCAAAAGAGAAACTTTTTTATGGTTCAGTGAGCGGACCATAAAGTATCCTTCTCCGAGTTACCTCACCATGAGATTTATACACCTTTTATTCACCATTTCCCCATCTTTCTTCAGTGTTTTCTCTCTCCACAGCTTGGTTCTGCAGTGCCTTACTGCAGCAGGTGCCGTGACCTCTGACCTCCTGATTGTACCCTCCTGATTGAAGCTCCTGTCAAAATCGGGCACCTCCCAGCAAGATCTCCGACCAACCAAGGCTAGAGGATTCCTATTGGTGCAGGAATCATTAATGTTTCAGGAGAGTGTGTTTGTTTTGTTCCATCAGCTCCTCTGAGCGCCGCCGCCTCTCGTTGGTGTGGCTGCAGCTGACAACGCAGAGCTTCGACTTGCTCTTTGTCTGAACTTTGAGAAGTAAAGTCTGCTGTGAAGAGCTGTGAAATCGTCTCACGCTGGCCAGATGTCTTCAGGATCAATGGCCGGTGTATCTGTCAGGAGACGGACAATCAGGAAAGACTGTTTACTGTTGACCTCTCGCCTCCACAGGAGATAGCAGGTGGTCTCGTGGTCTTGTTATTTCGTTGGCCTGGTCTGAGGAAGGTGTTTTCACCTCCAACTTCCTAGAGGCACGACCAAAGGACGCAGCTCCAAATGCCTCTGTACACAACAGGACAGGCCTCAAACGGGAAACATATCAACAAATGTGGCCTCTTATAGTTTTGCGGGGATGATGGCGTCTACAGTCTCTCAACAGCCGAATCGAACGATAGCTGCTCTTCGGTGGACGCCATGTTGCAGGGAAACAAAAGCTGCTGGACGTTGCTTCTCTGTCTTCATCACGTTAAGCTCACAGCTCCAGTTTTTGGGGAATTGGAAGTCGGCTCTGATGGCTTCTTCTGCGAACGGATCTGCAAAGTGAAATGAAAGCACTGGCAGGTTCGACTGGGTTCACGAAGACGAGTTTTCAACGTAGCAGGACGCCCTGAGCGGGAGGTGGACAAGACAGCTCAGAAACATATTGATGTTGCCTCATTTTACCAGGAATTATGAATTAACTAATCAGATTTTAGTGGTCAAAGGTCAAAGGTCTGTGTGACCTTACAAAACATCTTTTTCCCATACATCAAGAATATGACAAACCTTTCACACAAACAGCTCATGTGTTACATAACTCTGGATATGGTAAACGGACTTGGACTCATTTAGTGGCTATATAAGCTTTACATTGTTAGTCACATTCATACAGCGCTTGTGTCTACATATGCCAGTGTGGGTGGGTGCGCCATCTTGCCAAGGACACTTTGACTTTGACATGGAGTGGACTAGAGGAGCTGGAGGTCGGCCCCCCGACCTGCTGGTTAGCGGACGACCTGCTCTACGTCCCTGGATGTTCCTGATACTAACCTGAGAGGAGGAGGAGGAGTTGGACAATCATAAGGAGGGCGACTCTATATCAAAAAGATGCTTTCACCTGATAAGAAACGAAGTCAATCACTGTCAAGGTGCATGTGAACAACCGACTCTGTTATTTATGCGTCTGTGTCTTTTCTTCTTTCGGCTCTAAATCGCTGCTTTCATCACTCGCCACTCAGCGACTTATGATGCAGTCTATTTTCTATTTGAGGGAAATAAGCACCTCCAGCTCTCCCCTCTGGCTCCGACTCTGGCTCGAGTGAATGAATTCACACAATATGGTTGAATAACAACCGTCTCCTCGTTAGTGTGTTTGTGAGTCTGTGCCTGTCATACACTCACAGAGACAGGTAAGGTAAGTTGATTGATGTTCACAATAATACCTCCTTGTTGTTTTTTTTAGCTCTGTTATCTCATCACTTGTTTGTTCTTGCATGTGTTTCCCTCTCACTTTCCTTCTGTGTCTGTTTCTGAAGATAAACTTAAACATCATGAAGTCATGAGGTTGTTTCTACCTGTCGATTATGTGTACAATATGAACACCTACAGGATCCAGGTATATATATATATATATATATCCTGTCTGCTGATTCCCACTGCTGTTCGTCTCTGCTAATTAAGACTGATGAATTCATTAGTATCCTTGTAAACAATTTGTTTGTCTGAGCAAAGGTTGTACAGAATTTAAATACCTTCTGTCGGCCTCATTTAAGAAATAACTGGCTGCTCTGTGCTCCAGCAGGAATGTTAACGACCCCTCAGAGTCTCCGGTGGCAGCCGCTCCAACAACCAGACGGCCATTTAGAGAAAATGGCACCCCATCATGAAAACACCTACTTTTTTTCCCCTTCACCTTTTCCACGCGGTTTTGTATTCCTCGACTTGCTCTCGGCCTCTCATTTCCCACTATTCCAGCGGTCTGAAATATTACTGTACGCTGTGGTATTACAGTGCCGGGTGTTTGACACAGGATTTTTTTGAGGCGGCCGCACATCGTTACCTGCAGTGGATTTACATCAGAGTGCTTCCTGTTCAGAGAGGCAGCTACAGACAGTCCCTCCAGGAAAACATGATTATGCGATTGAATTATGCAATGTGTAATCAGCCAACGCCTGCATGTTATGTGTATGTGTGTGTGTGTGTGCATTTTTTTCCAAAGATGTCATGTGGGGATTGCATGATTTCATAATCACCGTATTTTCATTGCAAAAAAAAAAGTGCAGAAAGTTGAAAAGTGTTGCATGTTTACTTCACAAAGGAGCGAACGTTATGAAGTGACATGATTATGCAACGTAACACATCATCGTCATCATCATCATCATCATCTCGTGCGAGACCAAACCAGACGAACGCTTAAGCCCTGGTTACGCTACACGAAGTCTTTTTTATCGTTCATGTCAGAGTAGACGATCATAGAGCTGTGAATTCTTGGGAGAGCGACCACACTCACAAGTTTCACCCCGACCAGTTCAGCGGTTGTCGGGGAGGCGGAACAAGCGGTTGTCAATCATGGCTACAGAGGCACTGTGTGTGATGCTCGCCGTTGAACAAGTCGTAGGATACGTCACACGTTCGTCGGTACAGACACTCGCAGACAGAGAACGTTTGCCTGCGACGGGCCAAAATTGGGCTGAATTCGTGTAGTGTAACGAGACAAATCAGTCTCATTCACCGACGTAAGTTTGAGCCACGTTTAATGAGTTTTGTAGAAAAAAAACAAAATAACAAAACAGGATGAGAACTTCAATATTCCCAGCACTTTCTATGATGTCGTATGTTTGTTTATCATAGGAAGTCGGCACAAGCAATTTCAGCAAATTCCCACATTTTTATCGCATGAAGTTGCAAAAATACCCTGCATCCTTTCATATAATCAGGGACTTTTACTCACAACAAACACACTCACACAAAAAAACGCATTCTTCTTTTCAAAGACTCCCACTGAAACAACCCAATATCTGTGGAAATGTACGTTTAATGCATAATGTTTGCAATGCTCACAACAAAGCAACATCTATCTCTCTCTGATTCTCTCGACTGACCCGTAGACGCCGCCACACTGTGAACGTTACGCATGTGCTTGTGTGTGTGTGTGTAGGACGACGGTCGTTTAGCGATTGAGAGAAACGTTGCATCAAAGTGTTATTTTGACCTGAAGTTCTGAAAATATTCAACAAGAAACAGATACTGACCTGTTTTCTGTGTTCAAAGAAAGTTTCGCTCACATCGCAGGTACCAAACCGTCTTGTACCTTTAAATCACACGACAT
>OMNW01031976.1:0-14016 GCA_900303245.1 Selene dorsalis
TGTGGTGATCCACTGTTGTCCAGCAGCAGGATGACATCATCTTCTATTTATAGCTCATCTGTATCCCTCTGCCCCGCCCCTCCCACCTCACCTGTCACTGAGTGGCTGGACTGGCCGTCGGGGGGGCACGCTGAGCTCTCGGCGTGTTTAAATCAACCAGCCTGAGGCCATGGCAGCCTGCAGGGGACACACGCTGTAACCTGAGCTGGTGACTGTGAGCCTTGGCTTACAGACATTTAAACATTGTGCCGCCCCTATTAAAACACACTCACTCTTTAAAGCTCCTGCGCTACATATACCTGCTGACCATATCGGCCTGATGTAAACACTGCGCTCGCAGCGCAGACGTATGGTGCATTAGGCAGGAATAATTCCCTTTGTGTTTCCAACCACTGAGGATGAGAGTGCACTCAGTAAACCTGCAGCTATAGCCCTGTTATCTTTATGAGGAAATATTAGATTGTATGTGTGTGTGTGTGTGTAGTCAGATCTGCGACCAGCAGGCAGACAGCGTGCTCCCATGCAGGCCACACGCCAGTCAGGCCTGAGAGGTTGGGGTGGATTCTTGAACGGCCTAATAAACACCAGATGTTCCCTGGGTAATATACACACAGAGCCTGTGCCATGTCCCTTCTCCAGCCAGGCAGAGCCAGCCGGCATCTGAGGGACCGCAGCCACAGCCGCACAGCAGCACAGAGCAGAGCAGGAGGACCACGCTGTGACCCCCCAAATATGTCTTCTTTTTTGGGGGGAGTGGGTTTGAGGGGGACTTCAGAGCTGATATTTTGGAGGGTGATAAGACATCGAGTGTGTGGGCGAAAGAAAAGTGTGTACTAACAAACACAAGCCTGTGTAGCCCTGTTCCATCTGCGCCACCGCCTGCAATCAAGAGATAAACAGCCAATTGAAAGTGCCTTTTTAAAAAAGCGCTGGCCAGTTGCATTTCTCCTTGCCGCCTTATCTGTGACAGACTCCTAGAAACTGATAGGGCCTCGCCGGCCTCTGGATTCCGTTCCCCCGCACACTTAACAGCGGTTTATCTGGAGGCTGGAGCCTCTGTGAAATGGCAAACGGTGCCAGAGATATCATTCGACAAATCCCTGCCCCAAGTCCAGGGCCCCGGCCCCTGTGTTTGTTCTTACAGAAGGGTAACGCACACAAGGAGCTGCACACTGGCACTGCTCCTGCTCCATGATGACCAAGATGACACAGCTCTGCTCAGCAGCATCAGGGACCAGTATGACCCGGGTCCAGAGGGGTGACTGGATGTTTGCTGTTGGATTTTCTCTTGAGCTGTATAAATGATTGTGTGTCAGCTGTGTAACGTCTCATGCTAAACAAACTATGATAATGTGGAACAGTCAGAGCGAAACAAGACAACTGCAAACATGACTAAGCTGACCTCTGACCTGCAGAAGATGGAGGCTGTCAGTGGCAGCTCCAGTGAGGATTTAGGAGAACGCTCAGTACAGTCAGGTCTACGTGTTCTCATCACTTGTGTGCTGTAGGACAGTGGAAGCTGGGCTCCGTGTGCCGGGGTTAGGGTGTGCCTCGCTCTGATGCGGCGCTCTGCTGTAAACAGGTACAGGCTGTGTAAATCTGAGACTGAGAGGCTCTTCCAGCACGAGAGCATTCCTCAGCGGTCACTCACCGACCTGTCTGCTGCTCACTGGCTGTGGCTGCCTGCCTCCTGTCTGTCTGTCTGTCTGCCTGCCTGCCTGTCTGTCTGTCTCTCTGCAGCCTGCAGGCTCCGTACATCCACCTGCTTCCTCTGCCACCTCTTCTGTATCCGTGGCTACCTGTGGATTGATCTGTCTGCAGCCTGGATCTGCTGAGGTGAAGGCCTTCTGTTTCTAAATCTAGATCTACAGTGTGTTTAATGTGCAGTATGAATTTGCAGCTACAGACTCAGACCACTCTCTCTCCATCCTCACGTCTCTGCCTTCTTTTACAAGCAGCTGCCATCACTACAGACGATCACAGACCACTTTCTTCTGTCCATGTCGTGCACTTTGTCAAACTCAGAGATCTGATACTTCTAACAACTGAGTTCCAAGAGTTTCAGAGTAAAACTGATTGAGCCAAGAGGACCTGCAATTGAAAGGTCAATTTTTCAAAAGGCAGTAACTGCTCATATTTCACACACTTTAAACCTTTACGTTACATCTGTCAACACACACTACATTAGATTCTTTTACTGACCTGAATGATACGAAAAATATGTTCGTCTCGTTAGCTGCACGAATCTTTTTTTTTTTTTTTTTACTATGTGCAACATGACGTGTGGTGGCGAACTTAGCGTTTTAGCATCTCTCAGCTCATTGTTTTTTGTTTTTTTCATCCTGCATCATCGAGATTCTCTGCCAGTCATGAACCCGGTGTCCACCACCGATCGCCAGCTCACAGAGCAGCTGGTGAGCAGCAGCTACAGTCACACAGCTGAGGAGCTGGTGGAGCCCAAACACAGAGCTGAAAGATTCAGAATGTGACAGGACTTGAAAGCAGAGTCCAGATGTTTAAGACATGGTGCCCATTTTTTTCTTTTCTTTTGTTGTTGTTGAGCTGCCTTTTTATTAGACAAAAAAAGATTAGACGAAAAAATTGAAAATAACTGTTCCTCTCTGTGACATCTGTCCTTCCACCCCAGTGAACAGGACGGGGAGTATTTCACTGATTTTCACTGCATCACTCACATAAAATCAAAGTGTGTCAGTTTCACATTGCTTAATTGTGTTTCTCTCACTCTTTCCATTTGTCTGCTTGGGTCACACTGTGTAAAAGCTCTCTCTCTCTCTCTCTCTCTCTCTCTCTCTCTCTCTCTCTCTCTCTCACTTTATGTGTGTGTGTGTGCGCCTGCACAGTGTTGGAAGGTGTTACTCACGAGGCATGATGCCTTGGTCTGCCAGCTGCTCTCGTGTCCTCCTCTGCTGAAGTCTTAACTGTAGGACTGAGGGTGGAGGGAGGCAGGTGGGAGGAGGGTGAGGGGAGGAAGAAGGAGGCAGAGAGGGAGAGATGTGGATGGACAGGTGAGGGGCAGAGGAGGAGGAGGAGAAGCAGGAAGAGAGACTGAGAATTGGAGCCACTTTTAAAACTGCTTCATTATTCTAACTTCATCAGACTGACATGAGAACACTGCTCATGTCAGTTTGCAGTGATTGAACAGACGCACATGTTATGTATGTACTGTAGGTATCTACATATACATACACACACACACACATACACACACACACACACAACAGAACAACACTCACTCACAAATATTTCTGAGAACAGGATGTAGGGAATGATAAACACGGCTCCTGGCTTTTAAACAGATCTGCTCTGCAGTGTGTGGTCTGCAGTGTGTGTGTGTGTGTGTGTGTGTGTAGAAGTGGGGTAGGTGGGAGTGTGGGGTCGTAAACACAGAGCCTCCCCCGTGTCTGTGGATCTTTTTCCCTTTTTTTTTGTTCTTTCTTTGTCCTTGTGCTTTCCTCCTCTTATCTGAAGGTCTCTCTCTGAGATCCTGGCTCTGGCACACGAGCATGAAATGTTCCTCCTCCTCATCAAACCTCTAATTGTACTCTGCTCGTTTCCTCGGCCGTTAGCGGAAAGCATCTCGTGAATGTTCTCAAACCTTTTTTCCAGTTCTGATGTGACAGCTTCCTGAACAACTGGACTCTGCTGCCACATGACAGCGCTCTGATGAGGGAGCACCTCTGTTATGTAACAGCAGCCCCTTCCCATCATCGTGACAGTTAACAGGGTGGGGGTCACAGAATTTCACAGAAGATGCACACACCAACGGTGGCTGACTGAGACATGACACTTCCAACTAACAAAGCATGATGCATTCACCTGGGAAAACAAACCTGCTTTTCTGAATCATCAGTGCAGAAATATAACACACAACATATATGTCTCTATATCCAAAGTGATGTTGCTGTATATGTCGCCTATATTATTGTCACATCCTCTGAATACAAGAAGATATAAGTTTATAACATGCACAGAAAATCAATTTTATCAATTTACAAATAATAAAAATATGGAGGTGACTATGAGTTTTTATACAGTACAAGATGTTGCAAACACATGTTAATAATATCATGTAAGCAAGTTTATTAAAACAGTGAACATAACAAAACTGTGGTGGTGTTGCATATGTATTTATGTAACATACAGTACGTCTCCCATGTCAGCATAAACATTATAAACATACAGATATGTATGGGCTGGATATAGACGTCAATACAGGGAATTGTTTTGATTTCTAATAGGTTTCATTTACAATTTTTATGTGTGTGCTTTAATGTTGTATATGTACTTGTCCATAGTAAGATACATTATCTCGTTAATTGGGAAAAGTGCAGTGCAGTGCAGATACTTTTTCTTAGTAATAGTGTTTTATTTCTGGACCTGACGGTTAAAACTCACAGAGCCTAACACAAGCACCACAGCCTCATCCTGAGCTGCACTCCTGTGACTAAGACCACAGGCAGACAGTTTGTAGGTTTAACCCTCCTTTGGCAGAGAAAGCAACGTTCACAGTGCAGTGTGACGGTTACAGTGACTTAATCCTGCAGAGCATTTGGATGCTCACTTGTTTTTTTTCAATGATCTATTTTCTCTCCTGGGAAGCCTCAGTGAGACGTGCAGGTAGTTAGGTGGAGGACCGGAGCCGGGATATGTGATCACCAGCCCCCTGACCACACGAAGCTCTGCTGTGTTAACTTCCCCGACAACAAATGACACACAAACCCGCAGCCACATTTACACATTTTTAGATTTATGGTGTAAATAAAGGATCGTTTGGCTGGTGCTGGTGAAGCGGTGGTAATTACACGAGCCGGCGCGGAGATATTCTGATTTACTGCCTCAAACACTCACAGCTTACCACACCTGGCTAACAATAACAATCACACTGATACGCTCGCACTCCGACTACATGGTTGCATTTGTTCCATGAGTCCTCCTGAACCTTCACCAGCAGGAATGTGTTTGCGACAGATGTATGAGCAGCGCTGTATAACTTCTAATAAACAGCTTTTACTACATGAAGTATTGGGTTTATTTTAGTCTAATACGTCTGCATAAAGTAGAAAATCCACCTTGAAACAGAACCCACGTCTTCCTATTACTCCTGTGCTCTGTGCTGGTTAAAGGCAGATTTATGAAGGTTGCCTCATAGCAAGAAAGTTCTGGCTCGTACCCCAGGCCTAAGGCCTTTTCTGTGTGGACATCATGTTCTCCCTGTGCCTGCGTGGGCCTGGTGACTCTGAAGTGTCCATAGGTGTGAGGTTGTTTGTAACCCTCACCCTATATCAGCAGGAACTGGCTGCAGCCCCAATGGGACCCTGCATGGACAAGCATGCATGGAGCAGCTGATGGACAGGTGGGTGCAGGCAGAGCCAGTGTGCAGGTTAGCCAACACACACACACACACACACACACAGCTGCACTCACTGCACTGGCTGATGGTGAACGCTGAGATAGTGAGGTGATGCAGATCTGTGCAAAAACACAAAACCTTTTTTATGTGCTGTCAGTGGAAGATGCCCACTGTTTTCCTCTCAGGTCATTATTCATTAGCAGAGCTGATGTGATTACATGAGAAACATTCATCTGGTCTGACAAGATATTTGAGTCAACGAATAGTTCATATGATGAGCACAAAAACAACTACTGTGTTCTCAGTGAAGGGAAGAAACACTGGAATGCTTTTAGTTGTCCGTGCACAGCGATGCAAGAAAGATTTAGTGCATCTCTGTAGTGGTGCAAACGATCAAGATGAAAATATAAAATAAGACAAACATACAATAAATAGATTAAATATCACACACCTGAGTTTAAGGGATTACATTGTCTGTATTGCACCAATTTTTTTTTTTTTTATTAAAGTTGAAGCCTTACGTATTTGATCAGAGTTATATCAAAGATGATTACATCCTTAGATTTGTACTGATGTTCTTAACATATTATTTGTTCTTATCAAACAAACAAACAAATAAATAGATTAACGTTACATAAAGATGAATTCAAATTAATTTCAACACAAGCTGCTGGTGTGTTGTTCTATTTTGTCTGTTGCCTCACAGCAACAAGGTAACGTCACCTGACATCAGTCACCTCCAGACAAACCTGTCACCAGGTGATGGGCACCTGGATGATGTAGCATCATCATTTTATTCATAATGCTATATAACGGCAGCAAGCTTGAGAGCATGGCCACAGCCCTTTGAGCTGTTAGTCAAATCGGCATGAGAACAAGTCAGTTAACACACACACACACACACACACACTCACACAGCATTCAGCAGTCTGTGGGGAGCACTTAAGTCAGATCCTTATCTTCCTTTTCAGCTTCACCCATGCAGCAGCACCAGTTCCCATGGCTTTGATAATGCAGCTCAAGCGTGCTGCACCAAGGAGCTGGTTTTCACAGGACCCTGAATGCATCTTAAGGTGCTGCAGCGTAAAGAAGACCGTAAATCCTGGACCAGCAGATCATCCGAGACATCCTCCGCCCCACCCTGTCACCGGCGGTTACCACAGAGATTTACTGGTAGTCTTACTTCACTTACACACCATATCTAATTCATGTACTCGTAAATTAACCGAGGCCGTGGTGTTGGTTTTAACGTTTAGATTAATCCTCTCAACAGGACTGAACATGACGAAGGACAAGATGAAGTGAACTTCTGTCTCTGTGCTGTATCGAGCAGCCGCAGAGAAACACAACCTGAGGCGCCTCAGTGAAAACTCCTGCTGCCGCTTTTGAACGCAGCTCTCTCATGCTCCCTGGAGCACCGGGGGTCATTTCCCACCCTGCCAATCTGCTCTAAACAACTGGGAGGAAAAGCATCATTTACCCTGCCATTTCTGGAACGCAATTACTGCAACACTGGCAAACTCAGAGTCAGAGCTGAGCTGCAGCCTCTCAGGCCTGTTCCACTCAGAGCAGCGTGAAGCTCTCAGAGACAGCAACACCAGGTTCTACTGAGGAGAGAGAGAAGGAGCAGGGTCTGAGCTACTACTGCCACCATCAGTTACATTTTCCTCAGGGAGGTGGCAGTGTTGGTCAGACTACACACACTGGTAGAACAGCAAAAGTACACTCATGTTCAGATGGTACCTTCAAAATAAAAGTAAAGGAGATCCAAGAGGATCTGGATCTTGTGGATTCTCTGGACTTGGTTGTAGGTACTTGAAGACCTTGAGTAGTACTTGAGTAGTGTACAACCAAGTCCAGCTGCCCTGAGGTCAGGTTCTTCTTGGAGGACCACGACCTGGACTACTGAGCATCTTCATGTGAAGGAGATGGATGGACACAAAGCCACAACAGCTGGTGTGTGTTAAGTTGAGTTTAAATCAGTTGTATGGTCCGTACTCCTCCTCCCTTGACTTGATATGCCCAAGTACACACACACACACACACACACACACATTCACAAGCACCACCAGCTTCCACTTCAGCCACATTAAGATAACCTGTGACCCCTCTCCAGTCTCTAATCTGCTTTTATCCGCAAGCTCAGAGCCACAGAGTGAGAACGTCTCCCTCAGCAGCGGCAGCCTGCAACAAGTGCACTAACCTGCCCGAGACATCACCCTCACATATCTTGATTTTTACGAGGAGGTGGATGAACATCAAAGAACACGCCCAGCCGTGAATACATCAGGCTGTGACGGGCCCTCGTCATTATGAGCTCGGTCCCCGGGAGGATCTCTCAGCTATGCCGGCCTCCCTTTGGCATTCCTGGTGTCGTCACATGCCCGCAGTATATTACTCACACCTGTCACTTTGCTGGTGTTACTGAAGATCACGGCGCGAGCGTCAACACAACTCACCCAGGCAGACAGATAGATGACACAACGTACACGGGGCTGCCTGTAAATGCCAAGTGTTGGCAGACAAACTGTTTGCACGGCTCTTCTCTGGAATAAACACAGCTGCAGACAGAAGCCGCGGATACACAGATACACAGTGACGTAAACAGACAAACGCACGTCAGTCATCGTTTCACTCACCTGATCTAAACTTGCTGCGTATCAGTATGGAGTGCTCAGAGCCCAGAAGAGTCATAATGCTTACAGTACAGTTCCAGTGTTCAAAAGTTGCAAAATATAGTCACACAAGCTGAAGAAGAAGTGGCGCTCACTGCAACCCCCCCGGCCGCCTCTGGACCCCAGGCTGAGATGAGATAGAGTGGACCCAGCCTGCCTCATCAACAGTTTGAGAAGAAAACTAGCGTAAGGAAAAAACATAACACACACACTCTGTCTTCTCTCTGGTTGTGTGTCTCTGAGCCAGTGTGCAGCAGCTGCAGCCTTCAGCTCTCTATGTGCTGCCTCCTCTGCTCTGCTCTCTCTCCCCCAGGGGCTGGTGTGGGAGTGTATGAGTCTTCGGGGCGGTGAAGCTTTGGTCCCATGTAGCTGAGAGCTCTGAGCAGGGCCAGGGACAGCACACAGGGATATGCCCCATACGGGGAGGGGCCTCTTGGCCAGGGTTTCCTCTAAGCCACGCCTGCCTGAGCCTGGAGGCTGGACAGGGGCTCAGTTGATGGCTTCTTCCTCCCCCCCTGCCACCAGTATAAATATATCTGCCTATCACCCCTGATGACTGTCATTAGACAGCAGAGAGGGGGAGTCAGATAGGGGGAGAGAAATCAAGATAGTGGCACAGATAGAGGAGCAGCAGTGCAGCCAGGAGGGAAACACAAGAATGACAACAGGTTTCCCTTCTGTTGAAGCTGAAAAGTAATACAACACAGTTCCTGATCTAACTCAGCAAAACTTTCAAACTTAAGTTTTTTACACTGTCAACATTGCCTTATATAAATATTATAAAGCACTTTAATATTATATTATAGTTAAAATATATGAAATGCTAACCTGCCTCTAGCAGCTATGGTGAAAAAGTTAACAACGAGCTAGTGGAAACAGTGGATTTGGATTTTTAAAGAGTCAGATATTTTGTCAGCAAACAAACCGCAATTTATAAAAACTGAATACTGTATGAAGACTCATCAGCAGGACAGAAACATGCAGCCAGATAAAGGTAGACGTTTGCGTTAAAGCTCCATACGGTATAAAGGTAGACGTTTGTATTAAAGCTCCTTCAGAATAAAGGTAGATGTTTGCGTTAAAGCTCCTTCAGTATAAAGGTAGACGTTTGTGTTAAAGCTCCTTCAGTATAAAGGTAGACGTTTGCGTTAAAGCTCCATACAGTATAAAGGTAGATGTTTGTATTAAAGCTCCTTCAGTATAAAGGTAGACGTTTGCGTTAAAGCTCCTTCAGTATAAAGGTAGACGTTTGTGTTAAAGCTCCTTCAGTATAAAGGTAGACGTTTGTGTTAAAGCTCCTTCAGTATAAAGGTAGACGTTTGCGTTAAAGCTCCTTCAGTATAAAGGTAGACGTTTGCGTTAAAGCTCCTTCAGTATAAAGGTAGACGTTTGCGTTAAAGCTCCTTCAGTATAAAGGTAGACGTTTGTGTTAAAGCTCCATAAGGTAGATAGATGTTTGTATTAAAACTCCATACAGTATAAAGGTAGATGTTTGTGTTAAAGCTCCATACGGTATAAAGGTAGATGTGCCAGCCATCAGGACTACTGTGACTTTGTGATGTCACAGTCACTACTTAATCCAGTCAGCCAATCAGAAGAGAGGCTCTAACTCGCCTAATGTTATTATAGCTTAAGAGATAGGCCTGTAAAGGGAAAAGAAAAACTACATTGAGGTGGTTTTTGGTTCTTAAAACTGCAAACATAGCTTATTACTGATCAAACAAATATCACTTCAAATCTTTATCTACTTGGGCATAGAATCAGGCCCAGATAACCTGTTGGCCCTCCTTGGTTACCTAGGGATAGGGAAGTATGGTTCTTCATTTGCCTATTCATTTCCACTGCTCATTTCCACTTGTGGTTGAATTTGTGCTGCTTTTGCATTGTCTTAATTCATCCAGAGTCTTCAGTATCAAAACTCAATTGTTGTTATTTCCCTTTTGTGATATGGTACAAGGGCACAGCTTTACACTTTCCTTTCATGCTTTCCTTTCTTATATAACCAGCTTGTATCATAATAAAACTTTTTTTATATCCACTATTTTCCTTCTCTATAGTTAGAAGCAAATGAGGGCTTAAAAAAAATCCATAAAACAAGATGTAAAAGATATTGAGAAGAATTATTGGTCACTATGAAAGTACGACTGTGTTAAACTTGGATGAGAAGGGAAATCATTCATCAGATGCAACGGGCCTTTCAACTAACCCAAACTTGGACATAATGTATTTTAAGAAAACTTAATGTGTCTGGGCATTTCTCTGTGTTTATATGGATACATATTTGCTGCCTGCGTTTAGAACCATCATTCTATGTTAACCTCTGTCAGCCAGCTGTTTTCTTTTTATACATCCATTCATCGATGTACAGCTCTATAAATGATCGGTTGAGCCCAGTCACTCATCCAGCAGCTGAGAAGCAGGAGGTTTATCTTATCTGCAGCATGAGAGCAGATTCTCGGCCATGTATTCAGCAAGGCTTCCCTTCCTCCGGCTCCCACATACCAGCCCAAAACATTTGTCAGAGTTGAGCTCAGCTCTGTGCCCACCGTCCTCTGAGGACGCAGTCAGCCAACTGTACAGGCTCCTGGACGTCCTTCAACACAGGACGTCAGCTGGACACATGAGGGATTTCTCTGCAGTTGTTTAAACCCAGACTTGATCTAAGCAGAACATGGTGACGGAATGTGTGAAGCTAAAATCATCAGTCCAACACAGTCAGTGACATGGATGTGTCATTGTGTGGCCTTATTTTTGTGACACAGCAGCTGTGAAAGGACATGTTGCGACACCAGTCTGGATTCATGTCCACACAAACACTAAAACCATTACATCTTATTGTAGGATATTTTATCCTATTTACATCATGACAAACACCACGGGCATTAGATTAATGATTTTGTTCTAGGACGAATGACTGAATGATCCTTAGTGTTTTTCTTTTATAAAACTCCATTGTTCAATATTTTTGTATAGGGAAATTCTTCTTCTTACTATTAATAATGATGTCACTTGGCGTCACTTCATACTGTCAAACTTAAGGGACTGATAGCTTCTATGTTTCTGTTCAGCATCACCCAGGAAAACTGTGGCTGTGCAGATATTTTTCTCAAGAGTTGGTGGAGACCAAACCATGAGGGAACACAAAATGTGTGTGTCATGTTGTGTGTGTGTTTGATGGATGGATTAGCTATAAAAAACAAACAAACAAACAATACCAACCTGATGCGGCGAGAATATGACAGTGTGGTAGTTTCAGCTTGTTATCTATTTCTAGTTTCCAAAAATCTCTTCAAGCAGATTTAAAGAGTGACACCAGTGTTGACAAGAACTTATACTAACAAAAAGTTCACTTTATTTACATTTTTAATCAACTTTTTGATTTTGTAATACTCATTTCAGAGTGTGAACCCAGCCCTGGCCTCATAGGACTAAACTCTTTAAACCATCAGCAGTAAGTTGCATACTATTCATATTGTGTTTTTATCATTATTACCGGTATTGTCTAGTCAAATCTTATAAATATATCTTTATTGCAATATATTTTCTAATTAATGTAAGGGTTTTTTTTCTGTCTCTCCTTTCTCTTTTTTAAGCTTTCCTGTTCACTCTGTTTATCCCATGAGCCTCATCTCCGGCTGGACTTTTGTCCCCAAGTTATTATTCCACTTAAAATGTCGACCAGTTTCCTTCCCTGCCCTTTTTCAGTTTGCTAAATAAAAAGAATACCACAGAGAAGTGTGTGATCACTCCAGGCCTTTTCTCCACATTGTGTAAAAACTCTGCAGCGACTGAACGCTAATCAGTCATTGAGAGCTTTGTCCAGCAACAGCTCACTGCTCCTGCCGACCTGCCATCCATTCTAATCTCCTCATACCATAAACACTGGTTGGCTTCTGTTGCCAGGAGCAACCACACACATCGCCGAGATTGCACACACCAAAACATTTAATATTTTACTGTAATAAATGACACACCCTCTGCTGTCCTGTGACGTGTGCTGGACCTCACTCCAAAATCCCAGCACAATGCTCAAGTCAAATATTTACACAGAAGCTCCTCAGGCAGCAAATCTATCACTGACATTCAATGGTGCTTTTGTATTGTATGTGTGTGTATGTGTGTGTGCATGTGCAGAGAGTGAATACAGGCACACACACACACACACACACACATGCACAAATTATATTTGAGCATGGCGTCTTAATTAGCAGGTGAAAGTGCTTAAAGGGAAGGTCTGTCAGAGGGGTTGACAGTGTACACACAGCGTCTTGGAGAGATTCCTTAAGAGGTCACCCAGCCCTGGCTTAATCCTCCCCTTTAATTGGGCCTTATGTCAATGGACATGACAAGTCTCATCTGAACTGTCTGGAGCTGAATGTGTGTGTGTCTGAGTGTGTGTGTGTGTGTGTGTGATAAAAAGACAAATGGCAAAAGGTCATTTACCAGTGAGACAGATCTGTACGTACATAAAACACTGAGTAGGATGTCACGCATGATGCATGTTTCAGAATAATGCTCCTATGATGCAATAACTCAGCCTTTGCATGTTAAAAACACACATTCCATAATGCGACGGAACATGTTTATTGGCTGCATGGACGGAGCTCTAGATCAAGAAATGACTGTTAGTGTTTTGTGTGATTTCTTGTGTTTTAGATAAAACAGATGGGACCAGTTTGAACGTCACAAAAACGACGTCCAACAAGTGAATTACAAACAATCATTATATACGATGAGCCTGGAACTTTTCTAACAACATCGTCATCACTGTCGGCTCCAATAAATGATGAATGGGTGGAATGCGGATCCTGAGCTGCTGATAGGAACAGTCACATATTCTACATGCTCCACATATCTCTGCTTATACACCATCCCTGGAATCCAGCTGTCCCTATGACATCTGCCTGAGAAAGTGTCACAGAGGAAGATGTGGACTGGAATGCTCCCTCCAGACATGTTTGAATGCAACATGTGCTGCATGGGCACTGTGGGAGTGGCCCTGTGGAGCAGCTGCCATCCTGCAGCAGGAGAGACAGGATCATCTTCATCTCTCTGTCTTTATCCTACCTGTCTCCTCATCCCTCTGCACCAACCGCCACCTGCATCCCCTCCTTTCCCCCTGCTGTTAAACCGGCCTGCCCTCCCTTCTCACAAACTGCCATCCAGTACTCCCGTTAAGCTGACCTGCTCTCCCTGTCTTTCCTGCCCACCAGAAGCTGCCTTCGTCAGCTCTTGTTAACCATTTCCATGTTTTCCCATATTCCATGTTGTAAACTGTTTTCTTGTCTGTTTACAACATCTATTGCACGTCTGCCCGTCCTGGGTGAGGGATCCCTCCTCTGTTGCTCACCCTGAGGTTTTTCCCTGTTAAAGGGTTTTCTTGGGAGTTTTTCCTCAGTCAATGTGAGGGTCTAAGGGCAGAGGATGTTGTAATGATGCTGTGTAAAGCCCTTTGAGACAAACTGTTTGTAAAAACGGGCTACACAAATAAAATTGCCTTGCCTTGCCCTCCTGGAGACTGCTTCCAATCACATTGATCCATGCAGGTCTGAAGCTGCTGTACATGCAAAGACCACCAGGTCAGCTGCACTGCATCTACCTTTTAGGTACTTTGGTTCAGGTTAAGTAAACAAACTAAAACCAGCATTCAGCACCAACACCTCAGCACACACCATAATAACTGTAATCTTTTTAGTATCGGCACCAACTACCAGTATTCTGGTATTGTGATGTCCCCTACTTAGACTAAATGTGAAAAAAAGATCTAAATTTTATTTTAAACTCTTAGTCTAGATCTGAAGAGAGAATGAGAAGACTGTCTATTCTGATATATATACCTGGTACGTTCAGATCCATTCATTGGTCATTGGTTTTGGGGTTCTCATGAGGTGTAATGACCAAAGAAAAGTAAATCATCAATATGTTTCATGATATTTTGCTTGTATTCTGCATTTCCTACATGAACTTTTG
>OMNW01031986.1:0-11538 GCA_900303245.1 Selene dorsalis
CCTTGTCCTCCATCTCATCCTCGCTCTCGTCCAGGTCCTCGTTCTGGAGACGCCACTCGTACTCGACGTGAACGTGGACGTTGAACTTTCCGGTCTGAGCCTGAGTCAACTGAAACACACAGATATGACATCATCACACACACAGTGCAACATCTGGAGTCAGATCGATGAACGCTGTGACTGACGAAGAGGCAGCAGCAGCAGCAGCGACTGAACGCTGCCTCCTGAACGTCTGTAAAGGTTTCACTGAGACACATGCAGTGACCCTGACCTTTGACCTCTGTCCACAGATAGTAAGTAGCTCCTGTTCTTACCAGTTCTTCACACTGAGTGTGTCGGAGACGTTTGGCGATGTCCAGCGGTGTCTCTCCTGCTTCGTTCGCTGTGGAGGGGAAAAAAAAGACATGAAACAAAGAAAAGTGAAGAAACTGAGAGAGAAAATTTGGATCAATAGAAGAAAAAGCTGCTGACAGCTGGACTGAAACAGGCTGGTGTTCATTCACTCATTATTTAGCATGTACATCCTGTTTTAGCATAATGGACTTTCTAGTTACTTTAAGAGTTAATGTGTCAAAACAAATAATTAATCAATACAGCTGTGTGATTGTTTTTCTTACTGGTGGACACTGAAGCTTTTCCTCTGAGCAGCAGTTTGAGACACTCGCTGTTGTCCGTCAGGCAGCAGTAATGTAGAGCGGTGCTGCCTTTGGTCGTCTGCTTGTCCAGGTTAGCACTAAAACACACACACACACACACACACACGAGCGTGAAATATAACACAGTTTAAACTTTATCCAGACTCAGTGCAAAGTTTATGTTCAAACTTTAAGTTTTCCTGCTGAGTCTGAAACACTGAGAGATTTTAACTTGTTTTTGATTTTTGTTGTTGATTAAACTGGAGTCACATGAGAAAAGTCAAATCAGTTCAGTCCTGAAGGAGCCAGAAGAGACAGAAAAAAGGCAGAAATACACAATTAAATGGACAATAAATCCTTTAAAGTTGTGTGAAATGTTCTGTTTTTATCAGTTTATTCTTTTATTTGATGTTTAATATTCTATTATATTTATATTTTTCCTTTTTTCCACATTTCTGCTCTTATTTATTTCCTTATTTCCATGTCTGTACGGTGAATTGGGTAGGTGGTCCGAACATCAGTCTAATGAATTTATTTTGCATTTATTTATGAATTTGATCATTTATACTTGTGTCATTTTTCCACCTTCATACCGAGGAACAAAATGTTAAACTGTCCTCGTCCTTTAAAACAAACTGAACGAGGAGACTGAGTCTGATTTTCTCGACCTTCACGTTGCCGACAGTCGTCACCACGGCGACGGTTGTGCAGCAGTTACCTGTTCTGAGCCAGGAAGTCGACGATGTGGAGCGAGTTCCTGTCGACCATCCTGACGGCGAGGTGGAGCACCGTCTCTCCCGGTTCCTGAAGGAGCAACCACACCCTCAGTAAAACCTCCACTCACATTCACCAGGCTGATTATAGGTGATTATTATTGATTATTACTGATCACTGAGGATCGTACGTGTTCGTTGGGCTGCGGTATGGCCTCCATCAGGTCCACTCCCTCGGCGTAGACCTGGATCAGAGACAGGATGTCTCGGTTCTTCACGGCCTCGTATAAAACGTGCAGCTTGGACGCGGCGTCGGGACAGAGGCGCTGGGCGAAACGTTTCTCCGTGTATTTGGCCGTGATGTAATCCTTCCTCATCTGCCTGGAAACCACAGAGACAAAGGTTACTATGGCAACGCTCAGCCACTCCCCTTGACCGTATTCCTCTCTCCGCCTCGGAGTCACTCACATGTCGCTGCTCGGATCGGGTTTGGTCACATCCTGCGCCGACAGATCTGCCTCCATGATCTCGTTGAAACTCGCATTTCCCACGTTTTTCGCCAACTTGAACACAACAAGAACGCGACAGGTGGATCCATCAGTTCTGCTGGCATCTTTACGCATTTTTTTAAAGCGCTCTCATCACTCTGCTCTGCCTCAACGCTCTGATTTCCGTCCCTCCTGCGAGGACAGTGAAGTGGACTCACCAGCAGCTCAGACGTTCCCAGGACGTCCAGGTCCAGACTCTGGATCCTGGAGTAGTGGACGCCCATCTCCCTGTGGATCCCTGAGCACTCGATGCAGATCAGCACCCCGAGGTTTGTGGACAGCCAGGTGGGACCTGTGTGGGGGGGGAGATGTCAGATGTCAGGAAACTCTGATTGAGAACATAGGTGTCCACTGATTGATTGACTGATTGATTGATTGATTGACAGCTGAAACTCAGGACCCAGGTTTCCTGCAGAAACTCGTCTGACCGGCAGCTGAGGAATGTACTTCAAGAGAAGAGGCCTCAGTCACCAGGTACAGATACGACTGCAGGTACTACTGCAGTAGTAGTAGTAGTAGTATTAGTAGTATCAGAAGTACTGACCAGGCGCTCCACAGTCGCAGCAGCTGTCGTTCCCACTCATCCTCTTCACCTCTCCTACGATGGCCCTCGTCAGCTCCTGGATGATGTTGTTCTCTCCTTCGTCTTGGTCTTCGCCTTTGAACGCTTTGTTCAGAGCCTCCTCCTTACTGTTCTGCAGCACCGACACCCAGCTGCACACACACACACAACAACACAACAACATCACACACAACAACAACAACAACACATCATCACACACACACACTCCTGGGACGGTCTTGAACTTACACCTGACACTCGGCCTCGTCCTCGGCCTGGAAGTGATACGTCCTGTCGTCTGTGGAGGAGACGACAATAATCAGACACAAACAAACAACAACAACAACAACAACGTTACCGTGACAACGCACAGCCTCACATACGCGAGAACAGGTCGAAGCTCTTCTTCTCGTCTGGACTCCTCTTCACCTGACAGGTGAGCAGGTTGAGCTTGGCTGGAGGTCTGTTAGCCTGCAAGACAAGGAGCAGGGACACGGGTGAGACGGTGAAAAAAACCAAGTAGATACAAGACGTTAGATGAATAATCACTAATCTAATTTAAAGGTTAAACTGAGCGGTTAATAAATAGAGATTAAAACGGTGTGTGTGCACAATAATTACAGTTAAATCAACACTTAACGAGGTTAAGACCAGACTGTGTAATGAGCAGCGTTTCATTCTGCTCACTGAGGTTACATCAGCTTTTATTCACACTGGAAACTGGACTGTGCTCAGATTCTGATTTTTAATATTTATTCTATGTGAATGTGACATGATGCCCAGAAGAAGAAGAAGAAGAAGAAGAAGAAGAAGAAGCAGAAGAAGAAGATCAGTAAACAATAAAGGTTGATGAAGAAAATACTGGAGTCGTTAGAGTTTATAAGGTTTATCATCTGAGGAGCAGGGATAAAATCTAAACCGATCGTCATAGTATTTGTTGGATCACTGGATCACCTGGGTAATAAAAGGTTCATCCTCTGACGACCATGAACGTCCTCAGCTTCATTCATTTGTTGGCAGTAGTAGTAGATGTGTTACTTCACTCTGATCTATTGTATCTGGTTCACTCAGCAGCAGCTGCTCAATAACGTTAATTGATGGATTTATTGCATTTACTGGAAAGAAAAGGAAGTCAAGAGGTCGGACTCTGACATCATGTTAGTGACCACGCCCCCAAAGTTAAAAACCCAAAGCTTGTCCTCTTCCCACCCTTCTGTCTGTCATCCTTTTCCTTATGCTCCTCCTCCTTCTCCTCTTTCTCTTCCTCTGCTGCTTGCTCTGTCCTGATTGGCCGTTTGACTCTTCGTGTAAAAACTTCAAAATAAAAGACAGAAGGAAGAAAAAGAAAAAAAAGAAGAAAAAAATAATATAAGAAGCTAAATTTAAAAGATGTCATCTATTCGCCAGCCGATACAGATTGTAGCCGCATAACGGGACTTCTGATTGGACATGCAGGGCATGGAGGGCGGGACCTTGTCATGCAGGACGACCAATGGGAGAGGAGGATGTTGGAGGGTGTCTTACCGTGCCGTGGCAGATGGTCAGGAAGCCGTTCTTCACCGAGCACTTCCTCTTCTGCCAAACCTTCCTCAGCCTGGAGAGCAGAGGTCACATACGTGTTGTGAGCTCCATGTCAAGTCATTTCTCCTGAAGGATTCTGGGAAGTTGAGTCCACTCACCCTTCACTCCTCTTGTAGAGGACACCGGAGCGTTCGGTGCCGTGGGCCTTGTTTCCCTGCAGCTGATGGAGGCTGTAACCGGCGTTCTGCTTTGCCTGAGCGTCCTGTGAACACAACACCACGCACATATTAATGACCACAAGTCCGGACAGCGCCACCTGGAGGCTCAGCTCAACTGACAACATGCAAGTTTTTATCTTTGTGGGGATGCTGAATCTGTTTCCTGGTGATGCTGTTGGAGGGAAAATACTGGGAACTTTAACAGTCAGTAGGTTTAACTCTTTGTCTCAGAAAGTGGGAGGAGCCAACATGGCGTCCAGCTGGATTTTACATGAGTCAAAACTTTTGGTGGTTAAAGCCAAACAGAAATAAAACTAAATAAAAAAAAAACAGCAAAATATGTCGGCGTAGATACTGAAATCATCCAAAAGTGTCTGACTGAAACAGACTGATAATTAGATGTTTCTTGGTGAAATGCACCCTGGGAGTTGTAGTTGTTTTCCCACCTCCTTCTGCTCAGACTGCAGCGAGGCCTTGAGGACGTCTCGGAGCTGAGCCAGCTGTTTTCTCTCTCCGTCCTGAGTCTGTTTAATCTGAAGCAGAAATTTACAAACACACACAATAACACAAAAGTAAAACTTAAAAAATACACACAATAAAAGTTAATATTGAATTAAAGAATTAGAGATAGAACTTAATGTGTATCTCATTATACAGATTAATCCCTCTCAGATTTATTTTATAAGTGAGAAACTGATTTGATAAACTCACACATCCGTCAAACTACTTATTATTATTTTACACTTATTCTTGATCTTGTGATATTTGTTTACAGATCAATCTGTGACAACACATTACCTGGTGTGAGCTGATTTCATGTCTTTTATGTAATATCTTTATTTGAAAAGTACTTATCATTAATGTAAATGTAATTATTGTGAAGTAAAAGTGTCGCACTTTCCTCTGAGTTTAGTGCAATAGACGGAAACAACAGTATTTTAAAACAGGAAGTTAAAAAAAGTAGAACAACAACTGACATTCAACTGTTCCTGAGTCTAATCTCTGTCTTTGCTGCTCTGCATTAAACGCCCCTGCAGTCCTGTTGACCTCTGACCTCACCGTGGTCAAGTCTGTGGCCAGTTTCTCCACCGAGGGCTTTAGACTCTCCACGGCTTTCAACCCGTCCTGGAAAAAACTGAACAAAACACGAGAGACAACTGTTTAGTTTAGTGGGAAAATTCAAAAGTATAAAAACATACAATACAGAAACAACTCAGTTTTATTATCGCCGTGTCTTCTGTCTGTGACGTACTTGCACTGAGCGTGGAAATACTTGATGAGGTTCTGCAGGAAGTCGACGCCTTTCTTCACCTTGATCTCGTTCACTTTGAGCAGATACTGCAGAGAGAACCCAGAACAAATCAATACATCAATAATCAATATAAAGATGCATTTAACAGAAACAGATGAAGCTTTTAGTCGATCCGAATAAATCAAATAACTAAATGAAAAGACCCAGGTGACCTCTGACCTTTGACCTCTGCGACCTCACCTCACACATCTGCAGCTGGAAGAGTCGTCTCTCTTTCTCCATCTCCTCTGCGATTTCTCCTCCGCTGAACTCCGTGCGGATCATCCCGTGTTGTTTGGCGTGTTCCCTCTTCTCCTTCTCGATCTTCGCTCTGCTCACGTCCACAAACACAAAGATAAATATAAACATTTATTACAAAACACATCAGTGAATCCTGCATCACACACTTCTAGTAGTACTGTTAATTTTGAGAAAATGAATAAATGAAATTTAAAAAAAAACTTGTCTGTTATTGGTTTTTGTCAATTATTGATTACAGGAGATCTTTTAAGGCCATTTGAGTTATTTCTCTTAAACACATTCTGGGTTTCAACCACAGGTCGTTTCCTTCCAGGTAACAAGAAAAAAAAAAAAAAGACGTGTCTTAAGTGATAAGGTGGTTTTGTTTCCTCACAGTTTGGTCTCGTAGTCCTTCCAGGCTTTATCGAACGGCTTCTTCAGATCCTGAAGGAGGCAGAGACATTACATCGTTAGTCTGAGCTGTGACCAATCACATCGCAGCTCTGATCCAGGACCACAAACAGAGACTTTGACCTGTGACTCAGACAGGAAACATTTCCAGGTGATAAAGAGTCTGAGGGTTTTTTAAAACTGATAAAAGAACAGGAGCAGCTGCAGACACACAGGTAACGTGAAATTTCTAACCTTTCAACACCTTCTAAGACCTTTTTTCTAGGGAATCCAATGCTTTTCAAGTCCTTTCAGACCCATAATAGATGGTCAGTGTGACTCGTTTCAGTTTATCTGAGACGGTGTGGATGTGTGAGGCTGAGACACGAACCCCTTTGACTCCCTTCAGGTCTCCCTTCAGCAGACTGTCCAGAGGGAAGGTGATGATGTTGTTCATGTTCTGCAGCTGTAAACACAAACGTCCCGTTCAGACACAAACAAACACTCAGACTGTAAACGCTCTGCGTCTTGGTCCAGACTCCTCCTCCTCCTCCTCCTCCTCCTCCTCCTCCTCACCAGGTTCTTGAAGAGCGCCGTCAGCTCTTTGGTGAACACGGCGAACTTGAGGAAGGCGGAGCCGACCTCGGCGTCCTCCCTGCAGACGCAGTTGTCCCCGAACTTCTCCATGGCCTGGATGTACTGCTCGTCATTGTCCACGTGGGCTGAGACACACAGGACACAGCGAATGTGTTAGTCGAGTCCTTCGCTACTGGAAAGTAGTAATTAGTTATAGTAACTAGTTACTTTTATTGAAAAGTAGCCGAGTTCTCTTTTTAGTGTTCACAGAGGCTTTTATTTTGGTGTTTCCTGTGGCTCAGGGTTTAGCAACAAGCTCTAACACCCCTATTTACACCACAGTAACCTCGACCCTGAACACACCACCACTGCGTGGGCTGGTCGTGTTGTTGATATGTTGTATGACCACATCTGGATACACATGTGTTCAGGTGTGTTCAGCTGCAGCAGCATCAGGAGGAAGTGTTAGTGTATATTCACAGTGATGTGTCGTGTTTCAGTTTAACAGCTGACTGATCACTGTCGTTCTCAGCTTCACTTTCATTTTTCTACTTTCACAACGGAGGCTCGTTGACCTCTGCTGCTTCCTCTTCACTGTCACTCTCAGCTTCGCCACCACACTGGTGTCATGGGAAATGATGACAGAGAGCAGAGAGGTCTCACTCTGCTTGATAAACTCAGACTAAAAGATGATGTGTAATTAAAAACACATTTGAGAGACACTCACTGTTTAGAAATCAGGTTATTTGATTGTGACAAAATCTATAAAATCAAATATTTTAAAGTTTAGACATTTAAAGATTGAGTCCGACAGAAGTTACACAGCTTCACTCGACACTGACGGTTTGATTTTTCTGACGTTGAGTCAAACAAACAAACAAACAAAAAAACACTGGTTTGTTTTGTTTGATGAACAGATTTACAACTTCTTCTTCTTCTTCTTCTCCTCTCCTGCACATGGGCGGCCGTCTTTCCCTCGGCATGCTGGGACAGGAGGTCGGTATGATGGGAATGTTTGGGGGTTAGACTCCACCTGCCTGAACACAAGCTCAGCAACAGCCACAGTGACAGTGCGCACCTGAACGCACCACCAGCTGCTGGGCGCTGCTCCTGACCAATGAGTTTCCAGGACTTTTTCACCGACCTAGACTCTGTAGCTGAACCACGACTCTTATATTATTATCGAAAAAAAAAATAATAATAAAAAACTGGCTGATTAATTGATAATGAGATGAAGCTTTATTCTTTACTATCTGGAGGTGAACCGTCCCTGATAAGTTTGACATATTCAGGAAATAAACATAACGTCTTGTCTGTCATGACCTGTCAATAAAACTTTTATTCTGAAATTTCGGTGCAATTTCCCAGCGTTCCCTGAATACCACACATGCAGACGATCAGTAGACACTGACACATCATCAGCAGAGCATTGTGTAGTGTTTTTAATGGTATGATTAAGGGACTTATAGCTGTAATTGCATCATGTGCCACTATGAGGGGCCCTCAGGGGCCCTGTTTGTCTTAGGGGCCTAAAACATTTGCCTCCATGACTGTTTATATAGAGATACATTGATCTATCTACTCTATCTATCAACTGTCATACATGAGTTCACATCTCTGTCAGTTTACAAACACTTAGAAAAAAGTGTGTGTCTGTGTGTGTGTATGTGTGTGTGCAGACAGGAAGTGGTGCTCTGTGGTGAGACGTGTTTTGTGTATTCTTAGTCAGACTGAGGTAAAACTGTCACTCACCCTGACCAGACGTGTGGATGGCCTTCACCGACTTCTTGATCTTGTGCAGAACCGATCGGTCCACGTCCAGAACCTGAGGAGGACCAACAGAGTCAGGACAGGAAGCTCTGCTCTGCACACACACACACACACACATCAGTGACAAAAACACCTCTTCTTCTTTTCCTGTTTCTCAAGTTTTTAACTGAAGCTCTACAGAAGATTTCATTGAACTTCCTGCAACTCATGCACTTGACTGAACTTTTACATTTTACTCTTTACTGCACTTTTTGATCCAGTTCACTAACATATCATTTTTCCTTCTATCATCACAATAAAAACCACCAATCAAATCTTCACAGTTTGAAATTAAAGGAGGGAAACTGTGCACAAACATTGTTCCTGTACGTATGCAAATCAGTTTGCGGAGCGTCCACAGCTCCTGCCGCTGGATCAGCTGATTTCATGCAAATCCGACTGTTTGTTCAACAGCAGCCGGACACACACCTGCGGACTCAAAGCTGTGGAGATCAACTATAGTTTTCAAATGTGAGATGAAGAACTTACTGACATGTTACTCAGTGTCTGAAGAGCCAACGAAGACCCTAAAACCTTCTCACAATCCCCTGGAACCAACTGATGACTAGAGTCCTGAAAGTGTCCGTCAAAGCCCCAAAAGATACCTGAAGAATCTCTAAAAACCTTTCAAACACTGTTCAATAACCAGTGAAAACCTACCAAGCGACCTTAAAACCTCCAGACTGACCATTAAAATCTTGGAACGACCTGAAATTACTTTGAAACACCTTCTGAAAATCCTCCAAAAGCTCCATTAAAGCCTCAAAGAGAAACATTGAGGTGTGAGCGTGAGGGTGATTCTGCTTTTCTGAAACAGTCCCTTCAATATAAAACAGGTCTGTGCATATTAATGATCTATAATCTATGATCTATAACTGTACTGAAGCAGAGGCCGCTGCCACTTGCTTTTATAGACGTGCAATAAGGTGTGCACATTATGTCAGTTTCCGTAGATGTTTTTTTTTTTTTTGTCTTGCACATGTGAGAAAACCTCAACTGAAAAAAGGACTGTTTGAATGTTTATGTTTAGCTTTGACCTGAACACCGAGCAGGTTGTGTTCAGGTCACAGGTTTTAAAACCTCTCAGCTTCTTCATGGACTCGTGACAACCTACATGAAAACTCCTATATATGTCAGTATATGTCAGTATATGCAGTTACGCTGTCAGCTGTTTCAGCAGCTTCACCTCAGTGAGTCACAGCTCAGTGATTCAGCGTCTGAAGCTCAGTTACTGTTTGACTGTGAACACTGACAAACTAATCCTGGTCAAGCTCCGTAGTAAAAAAAACTGGTCGAGCAGGTTTTCAAACTCAATCCTGTCTTGAGTCTTTGCAGGTTTGTCTCAGACGACCAGGTGCGGAGCAGGAGGCTGGTTGTTGATGTCTGATCACTGATTGGACAGCTCCACATCACAGTCAGCAGGTGGAGCTGAACCTCATGGAGGTGATCCAGACACTTGAAAACACTTAGCACACTGAGTCATAACTCATTCAAATCTGAACTCACAGACACGAAACACATATTTTTAGACACATGCAGGGTGACCGACACTTTCCCACGCTTTCATTATACAGCAGTATCAATATGTCTGATATGCACCGTTACAATAATTACAGTGTAGTAAGGTATAATCAATGTTATTTTCAGGGTCCTCTTGGCCCAAGGAGGGTTAATAATAATAATAATTGCAGAACTTGGCTGACAACCATTGAGTTTTTAAGTTTCCTTCGGTTGTCACAGCAACATCGTCTGACAGTTCTCTGAACATCCTCAGGGACGCCGCAAAGAGGAACTGACCAAAGCTGATTCAGCAGCTTTTAATGAAGACAGTTTGCCTTCAGTGTGAATGAACACGGTCTGAAAACACAAGGTCATCACCACAAAGCTAGTGACAGAAACTGGACCAGAGGGAAGCCCACTGAGTCCTGCTGGATCAATAAGTAACAAAAGCTGCCGACTTTAATTATCAGTGTTTTACTCCGTCTTTATCACTGCTCTGAGATCAGTTTTTCCAGTTCAAACTCAGTTCAAACAAAAAGCAGTAGTTCATTGTGTGTTTGATCATGTAAATAAAGCTTTGTAATGCTTTTGTTTTTGGCTTTTTAAAACAGGCAGTAGCTCCAACTTTAACACTACAGGAGGGCGAGGGACGCTGAAAAGTTGTCTATTGTCACTGGTAACTGGTTTTCGCATGGTGGCAGCTTTCTCTTTTTTTTTACCAGCATGCAAACAGGAAATCTGATCTGTGTAATCAGCGCAGAGGATTTTAGACTCCAGGTGTATCTGTCCTGAAGAAACACTGGCACACGTGAGGACAAAGACTGAGTCAGTGCACGGAGCGATATGAGTCATGATGTTGTTATATATCACAACAATAATGAGTCTGAAAATGTCTGAAGAGAAGAACCAGTCATTCGTCGTCCGGCGTCTCACCTGTTGGCTCTAAAGTACACAGATGTGAGAAGATGGGGTGATGAGCAGCTTTAACTCGGCTCACATGGTGTTTAACTTCACACAGACGAGTCGAGACAAGACCGAAGCTCAGAGGAGCTTCACAAACCAACCGGAGGAGGAGGAGGAGGAGGAGAGAAGGAGGAGATGGAATCAGAGGAAAACAGGGTAAAAGAGCTAAAGGTAAGAGAAGAGACAAGGGGGGGGAAGTTAGGTTCTTGTTGGGACGGGATCAGACAGGTGAGGCTGTGTCATTGCCCCCAGGTACTCTGGGTGGGAACGTCCCAGCATGCAACAGGAGGGAGACACAGTTAACAGTGAGGCCGTCCTGACTTTTGATTTCTACAAACCGTTTTATTATTTACATTTTATTTAAGTCGATCTGTGATATGATTTTCATGGGTTTTCATGATTTCCTGAAGCTTTTTTTTTTTTAACGTGGCCACTCAAGAGCCTCAGGAAAAATAACACATTAAGTGGCCTTAAAAAAACCTCCCCAGGATCTCAAAACGCCTTGAAAGTGTCTTACAACCACCTGGAAACCTCGCAGGGATCCTGGAGCTACATCAGAGGAAAAGGAACCA
>OMNW01031987.1:0-17091 GCA_900303245.1 Selene dorsalis
TCTCCAGCCACTCGGAGTGCGGCTGCCAGCCGAGGTGTCAGTCTTCAGTTAAAGGGAGGCAGCGCTGGCTGTTTGCTGTTCGCTCGATTGGCAGAAATGGATTTTTGCCATTTTCTCTCTCTCTCTCTCTTTGTAAATATCACCTGTTCTGTCACGCAGCCATCAACCAGTCTGGGCTGGAAACAGCAGCCGTGCTTTCTCAGGATTTGGGCTTTTACTCTGAAAAATTCCTCCGTTCAGGCTCAGTCTTAAAAACTTGGACTTTTGACTTCAAAAAAAAAAGAAAAAGATTGAACAGTGGTGTTAGACCTTTGTCCTGCAGGTGGCGCTAGACTCTTAAATCATAATCAACAGAATTTTTTTACATACATGATAATAAATAAAAGTGTTTAGAAACGTGTTGCTGTGGCTCTGAGGCCTGACGTGTCCACGCACACTCAACCAAGGTGTGTGTGTACAACACTTTACTGTATTCTATTATTAATCTTATTATAAATTTTAACAACAAAATTTACTTTATTTTCATTTTTACTGCAGATGAACATCACTTCTAAATATTGGATTTTGGTTTCCATGGTTACTAATAATGGGAATCGGCCCTGAAAAGAAGATATGGGTCAATCGCTCAGATTTATCATCTTCTGACAACCCGTCATTTTTTAACTAAAAACGCTGAACAACACTTTGATTCTGTCACTTTTACTGTAGGACACAAACTTCACGTGATCATGGGAAGAAAACAAACTACATTTTAAAACTGAGTCAGTCAGCAGAGGTAACTAATATTTAACAACAGGATATTCAGTAATTATCTTCATAACGTATTAAATAGGTTATAAATGTGATCCTCAAAACGTTTAAAAAGCTTTTTTACCATTGATAATTAAATTGTGGAGCGAGGCCTCACACACTTTTACCTTTGTGAGGTTTCAGGATTGATGTTGTTGAAGGTTGAACAAAGTACTGATGATGGTAATGAAGGAACTCAGAGCATGTGAAGATGATGTATGATATATATATAAGGTAAATACAGTTTTTTAATAAGATAAATACAGTTTTCTCATCACAGTGACTGCTGCAGTGCATTTTAATATTTAAACATGGTAAATTAAATGTTATAGAAAAACACTTCTGAATGAAAAGTGAAGGTCTAGTGCACTTCAGAGAGACACGGCCATTAAATGTCACATTGATTAATTAGTGTATCAGTAATAATGATAATAATTGTCTTGTTTTCCGACTCATTAATCAGAGTTAACTGCTCGTGGTTAATCCTCTACAGGTAGAGTCAGTCTGTGGGGACACAGCTGGTGTGTGTGTGTGTGTGTGTGTGTGTGTGTGTGTGTGTGTGTGTGTGTGTGTGTGTGTGTGTGTGTGTGTGTGAACACGAGTTCACTTTGCTCAGACACGACTGAACGTTAACGGCTTTGTCTTAATTAATTATGTCATATCAAAGCTACTGATCGCAGCAGCAGCTGTGGAGCGCTGTGAAATGTCCCTTTAATCACACACACACACACACACACACACACACACACACACACATACTCACTCAGAAACTATGTGCACAGACAAAAAGGAGCAGAGAAACCTAGATTGCACAGGTCTGTTGAAAGACAACCAAGTCAAACCAAGAGTCGTGAGAGTGGACAAAAGAGTAGCTGGGGGCTATAAGTCAATTAGACCAGACACTCCTGCATTGACCTGAAGGGAGCAGCTGAGTCAGGTGATTATTCAGGGCCCCTGCTGGGGGAGGGGTGCGCTGCCAAGACAAAAATAGGAATAAAAAAGAAAAACTTCATCTGTCATTTACTTTATTTCTATTCCTGGCCAAATATCTAAAGATCAGACCAAAAATAACTCAGATTTCCTGAGAAAAGTAGACACACCTCTGACTCAGCCTCCAGCCTACCTCCACCACATGCAACTCCTTACATTACACATGATGTGTTCCCACTGCTGTGTTTTCATTTGAAATCTCATCTCTTATGTGAAATTTCCTCCTCCCGTCCAGATGACAGAACGTTTTAGGAAACGCTGCTGACCTCATTTTATCATCAAAACTCCACTTTTCTTCTGGAAAGTGAAAACTGAGACACTTACAAACAATGACATAGCTGCCCAATGGTTGCTCCCTGATTGCTTCAGTTCTGGAGTTTCATTTTTGCTGTTCCTTGTTCCACCATTGCAGTCTGAAACAGAGACGACTGTCTTCCATTTCACAACTTTCTGTGTTGGAGTTATCAGTAGGCTACACAAAGACTTCATATTGGTGCACACATTGGTAAAAAGCATATAGACTACAACTGCGCTGACTGACCCCATCATGTATTCTGAAATATGACCTCTTGATCTCTGACCTCTTGGTCATGTGAATCAAAAAAATGAAATAAATTAATTAACATAAATTTTTTTTGTACATAGAAACTTCATTCAATTTGACCTCAATGAAATCTCAACAGAGAAAACTGTCTTCACTTGCATCAGGTTTATTAGGGTTACCAAGGATGTAAGCAAAAACAGTCTGTGTATAGTGTCCTAACGTGGGGAAGAGTACAAAATCATTAACTCTGATGAAGGGACGAGGCTAATTTACCTCTTCATTTTGGCATTCCCATGGTTGTTACAGATAAAAGGTATTTCAATCATTTACCACCATTATTCTTAAGGCATTTTATTTTGTTGTTAATCAGATAGCATGTTTATTCTGACAGGACTAATGCTTTTTATGAATTTATCATAATACCATGTGCCACTGTGAAGCCTACAGCTATTTGTTAACAGGCAGATTAACAAATGATTGGCTATGATGAGGCTAACAGTTAGCCTGCCTGCAGAGGCATTATGAACATAGCACACCATACCATGTCAATAATACAAGGTAAAGACCAAATTTGATTTAGAGAGAAAAGCCTGTGGTGTCCTCCCCTAGCTTTACCTCGAGCCACTAGCAAACTAGCAACCAGCCAGCTTAAGACAACAATTCACTGGCTGACTCAATGATATGACTATTACCTCTTTTGGACTGTTGCTCCAAAACAGTCGTTTTTGTTACTCCTTTTATATGACAAAACAACTATTTAAAATTCTTCGCTGGCCTTGTGGCTCCTTTCATTATGTTTCTGAGCAGCGGCTTGACCAGTTATGATCGGTTATAACCCACCCGATCCCCCCATAAATTATTCCATTGGGGGTCACAGCGCTTTGGTCTGGAAGGCCTTCATCAGGTAGTGTTCCAGTGTGGATTGGGGGAGCATCTTAAAGAGATTTAGTGGGCCAATCAGAACACACACCGAGATGACATAATGGAAACACGTAACAATCAAAAAATCACAACAAGACCCTATGACATGTAAAAAACACATGAGCTGTAAAAGCAGGAGTAGGAGAATTATTTTGAAGATAAGACCCTGAGATGAACCCAAGGAGAGCCAGAGTGAGAGAAAACATATAGAACTAAATCTTGACAAATATAAGTCAAGCAGGTAGTATGACATCGTATCAAACATCGTACTCAAACATTAAGAGGGAGTTCATCGTTAAGGTCTTCTGGTGCGAAGGTCTGCAAGGTGAAGAAATAGAACGCCTCATGGCGTTTCAACATCAAGTCATGATCTCCCCCTCAACATGGTGGACTAATCTAAACTATCAGTGTAAACTGTGCCAAATATGTCTACATGGCAACACAACTAATCTTCTAGATAATCTACTTCCTGTTTACAATGCCTCACACATGCTCATGTGATTATAAAGGTATGTGTGTGTGTGTTAGTTCGGACGCAGATCATTTTGTTTTTGTTTTAAATTGCCATTGTAAAATGAAAACATGCTGGCATGGATGCAGCCTCAGTTGTTGAAATACAAATATTGATTAGTACAGCTTTAATGCAGCATGCTACAGCTGCCAGAAGTGGTAACAGAAATCATTGAAGGACAAAACTGCAGTGTCCTAACTCTCAGACAGAAACATACAGGGTTAGGTTGTTAAATACCAGCTTTTGCTGTGCCTCACAGTTTAATGAATGTTTGCTCCTCAGTGTTTATTTAGCATATCCTGTCTATTTGTCTGTCATAGCTGTGATTTGAGGTTCTCCATTCTGCATTTAGAGAGCTGCATGACAGAACAATAGAAAACAGAAATCAGGTGGTTACAACACATTCATTATAATCTACTCCCAGCTCCACGTAACAGATTCAAAGAGTCCTGGTGCTCTGCCTGAAGAACTTTCCCTTGTTTCAGATCAAGGAGTTCCTAGGAACCCTAACACAGAAAGGTTGTTTAATTTCATTTTTCTCAGCAAATGGTGGGAGTCTTCCCTCTGGGCCCTCTGTGAGCAAATACAATTATACCTGCCTGTTGCAAACTGAAGGGAAAACATGAATAAATCAGAGGGAAAAAAACAAAACAAATCCATTTGCTGCAGGTCACACAGGTCAGAGGGGTCAGCAGGTCAATGAATAGAATATAGTATGAATTATGTTAGTAACCAGATCTCAACCCAAGTCACACACTCATGTGACTATGACAACAATCACTGAGGTCGACTTGAAGGCTCATGGAGGAGTCATCTTCCCAACACAGTGCTGTTGTCTGCTTGGTTGCTGCTCCCCCTAGTGGTTCAGTGCAGAATCGCTCGTGCAGCTGCCTCCTCTAAGCCAATGGTTATACAGTTTGTACACGCAGGGTCACAGTGAGTGAGTGAGTGTGGGTGCAGCAACAGAAACAACACAAACTTCATGTCAACCAAACCACACAGGTACCTCAGGGAGGAGAGAGAGAACCAGGACTGAGCTGCAGCATGGCTTTTACAGCACTAACACACAAAGCCCAGGTGAGTCAGGTGTAGACGAAGAGAGCTTTATCTACTATCCCTGTTAATAAATACAGTTTTATTGACCCTGTTCTCAAACTTCCACTTAAATTTGTGACAATGACACTGAAACTTTTTTTCTTTAGTCTGTCTTTAGTTAGCAAAGATACATTTCTTCTATAAATCAATTGCAGCAATTTGATATGTCAGTTCTGTTTCCTCAATTTGCACATCCACTTGTTTCATCACTTCATTATCAAAGATGTAGAACTAATGAAACTGTAAGTTTATATTTCTTTATGGGAGATTTCCTAAATAACACAAAGCCTAACATATGATGAGATTACATGGGCGTTAATCACCACGAAAAAAAAATTGCATGTCATTGAAGGTGTATTTTTTCAGTCACAATGACTTCTCACCTAATTTAATTTTGTTTTGTCACATTTTCAATGACAGTTTTTAATTTTTCAAAGTTGGTAACATCAACCTTATTAATAAACTCAAAAATCTGTGACCAGTGATTTTCTGTCATTCTGTAGGTTTACAGAGAAAAAGACGAGACCAAGTGTTTATTTGTAAAATACATTTAATCCCTTTATATTTGGGCAAACAGTCCAGAGAGTGGAGGGGCTGAGACTGAAGGGGCAGTGGCGTCTGACTGTCAGTGTCAGCAAATTCAAAAGGCAACAACATGGACAAAGAAACACAACTATTACTGAACTGAATGATGTCATAATTTTTCCTATTCTCATCAATCGCCACTGCCACTGAATCTCTCACCCTCCTCTCCCGCGATGACGTACCAGACAAAGATATCACAATACAAAGAGAAAAAAGGCATAAATTGTCTCTTTACAGCCTTCATTATTTTCATTAGTACAATACGTCAGGGCTGTAACTATTACAAGACACTTTTACGGTTTCTCAGTTTAAGTATGAGATGTTAACAATACAAGGTTTTTAGTTGGTTGACAAACACTGTGATAATATGGGAGGTTACATAAGATGGGATGACAAGATTTTATGCGAATTTGTGGGTTTGTGATGCATTACAGTGCTGCGCTTAATGTCAGTGGCAGATGCATCGAGCAGGAACAGACTTCAAGACCAAAATATGTTCAAGAGTTTGTGGTGGATTTAATGAAAAAATCCTGGTTGAAGGTGGTTAAAATTCCCACATTGTATGAAATGAGATTTCCGTGTGTCAATCACCCTGATGAGATATAAAACCTTCATATGGATCAATATTTCAAAATAAAACACGGGAGAGGTGTAAAATATGGGATCTTTCAGACTGATTTTAGTTGTAATGAGACTGCACTGCCCTCTGCTACTAGAATATCACCACTGCAGTTAGTAGCCTAAGACTATTACACAATAAAGTCGAAGGGAGCAAATACAAAAGCATGAACACTTGCAATATCTAATCTAATACACAGCCCTGGACAACACCAGTCGTTTGTGAATCTGACTAAATGGAACAACATGGGGAGATGCAGATGACTTTGTTTGGCATTAATTTTGAGTTATACTTCTGCCAGATGTTGCAGCATGTGGAGAGAAGTACTTCCAACAGGCACTGCCCCTAAACTTAGGCAGGCTAGGCTCATCACTTGTTGGCTGTGGCTTTGTATTTAGTCTAAAGACTAAGAGTGGTGTCAGTCCTCTCAGTGATGTAGGTGTGAACCGAGACAATAACCTGTAGTATGGGTGGAAAACTGGGTTTGTGTATGTTCACCTCTATGCAGCATGGCAAGGCCAACACTAGTGCCGGTCTTATATGCCGTCATCTGGTTCGGTGTAGGGCAAGACATATATAAGCATAGTGCAGGAAGAATACAGGAGAAATTACTGTAGTATCCATGCTCATGCAGTCATAAAGCACTGTTAATATATATATTTATATACAGTTTATACATAAAACAGTGAAAAAAACATAATTAAAACCAAGAATATAAGAGCATGTTCATAGGCAAGGAGGCAGTAAACAACTAATGAATCCCTAAAGGATTAGAGCACCAGGACTGGTGGAAGTAACTCAATGTGACAGTGTGATATAATATCTACATATCAGGTTAGGATAGTACAAATATGCATAACAGCATCTGTGACTAACAAAAAAAAATGTATCAACAGTGTAATTAAAACGCTCGGTGGAGGATGGTTTAACGGTGTCTTCTCGACGAAATCCAGCAAGCAATAATATGTGACGGTTCCTGCTTAGAAAAAGAAAAGGAAAAGGGAGCTAGGTGGCGACCGAGAGGTCGTCTTTCCTTCGCTTTGGCTGCGTTAGCCCGGTGCCTCAGTACACAGGGCTGTTGCGGATCCCGCAGCACAACACCATGCTGAAGATCATCTCAAAGATCTGAGGATGGACACAAACACAAGGAAGTAGATTAGATAAGTCATTCAGAAAAATGGAGATAATGACTGGAGGCCTGTTTTAATAGTTTGTTTAATGGACTGGAATTCAGTATAATTAGTAGATCAGCTCTCTGACCTTTAACCCTTACACTACAACCAGGCCCCTCAGTCAATAATGAATACATTTGATGTAATACAACAGCAATGATTAAAAAATGACAATGTGTGGTTTTAGAGGGAGTTACAGGCTACAACTATGTACTGAGCAACAACTCACTGACTCACTGACTGACTGCATACAGCCAGGAAACAAGAAACCACATAGTTCTTTGTAAAAAGTGGTTTATTCTGACCCAGTCCAACACACACACACACACAATTGTAGTTTCCTAAAAACTTTTATCTTTTCGGGAATAAATGAGCCCGCTATGAATATGTTTGTGGGAAGGAGGTCAGACATTTTCTCTGATACTCCATATTGTGCTCAGAGTTTGTGCGCTCCTCCTCTTTGTTTAAAGATTCATTTAGGGAGCCAGTATACCACGTTATTGAAAGTTTTTATGTGTTCTTCATGCTCTTACCATAATAACAGCAACCACCAGAGCAGCAATACCAATCAGATAAATCTTATCTGAGAACAACCCTTTGATCCTGTAGTGGCAACTCTGCAATGAAAAAAAAAAAACACCAACATTTAGTTTAATTTCATTGATATCAGATCCAGAACAGCAGTAACAGGTTAATTTCACTGTGTACAGATGTTCCACATCTGACTTTGGCTAATTTAGTACTGAAAGGAACTGAACTGGTCAATACTGTCTTACCACCATCATTTATAATAAATTCATCAAAGTAGACAAAGATTCTTCTTCTACCCTGGAAACCCTCTACATCAGTGGTCATCAGCAGGGGGTCTGCAGAGGTACTTCAGGGGGGTTGCGAAACTTTTGGTTGATAAGACAAAGTATTTGTGTTTTCTTGTTTCCACATTTATGTTTTAAATAAAAATGTCAATTCGCATAGCTTGTATCCATGGTTATCATGCAGTTGATAGACATTGTTGATATTGGCACTAGTATCAGTTAACAAATTATGTTTATAAATGGCAGTAGCATTTACTCACTGTACCTTACACATGTAAAAAAATGGATACATGAACCTGTGTATTATTTGAATAGCTTAGTACTAGATGCACAATAACGACGTACGTTTATACATGACACTGGACCCAGTTTAATATAACTGGGTAACTGACCACGCGGACTTTCTTGTAGCAAAACTTTCACAGTTTAAACAATTGTAACTGACAACATTACACACTCTGACACTTTGTTTTCTCTCTTTCTCGCTGACTTAGATAAAAGGATTGAAACCACTCTCACTCCTGTGCATTAAGCATGGAGCTGGAGCCAGATCTTATCCTCGCATGAAGCCTGGAGCTCAAGGGAGGCAGCTTGGGAACACAACAACCTCGTACACACTGATTAACACAATGTATCCTGTTCGTTTGTGCACAGGCATCAATAATGATACAGCAGGAATGTGAATTTCCCTGAAATGACTGTTTTTGGCAAAACTTACTAATCTAACTAAAACAAGACGGCTGCCCTGTGGAGGGTCTGTTCATGGCTTAAATGTAAAGGTGTCGCGCATTTGGGGGCATGGTGTCAATTCCAAACCTCCTTTTTATCTGCATCTGAATATCACACAACTCCAAAGACTCCCCTTGGAGAGGGCGAGGAACACAACTTTACTTTTAACATTTGATCTGAAATGTAAAGTGTTATTTTCTCTCTTGCCGAGCTGTAGTTGTGTGAACCTGGTTACGACCCAGTAAAGATGGACTACACTTACAACTGTTTGTGTGCCGGTGGGGCAGAGGTCGGTCACGCCGAGTGCGTCTGTGATTTGTGTAATGAAGGAGGTGCCCTGGCCTTTACCACAGCAGCTCAGCTGAAACACAAAAACAACACAGTAAACATCTGATATGTAGGAAGCTAGTGTGTTATGGTATTTTTCATATTTTTATAATTGAATACCTCCCTGAGGAATAAGTTCCTCAACAAAGAAACTCAATACTCTGCCAGATAATGTAATCAGTGGTCTATGTCACAGCCATCAGTATTACAGTTTGAATTGTAATACTACACATTAAATATAGAATAATACGAGAACTTTTTGAACCATGATACAGAATAATCAGAACAATAACAATATTATTTTTAGTTCACTTGCAGTAACTTTCTACTGCTGCAAGAACACACTGCGGCCATGGCAGTTCACTTGGTTTGAAAGGATTCAGAATACATCTGTTGGATGGATTTACATTGGGTCTTATGATGAAACACTAATACATCATTGTTTTAACAAGAACAATAACAGTGCCCTGTTAAACTCCTGCACCTAATCCGTTAAACTGCTGCTGTACACAAAATCTAGACTGTGCAACCATTGTCACAGCATCTCTCTTCAGCACAGCGCCGCCTGGTGGTGATAAGTATGTATTACATCTGGGGGGTGTATGTCTGTAGGTCATACGCACACCCACTCCTCTCCTTTAGTGTCCTAGCTCTCATATAAAATGATAGATGATATACATTTCGTAAACATTTCGTAAACATTTTGTATTGTATGGTGTGTGCTCATACCGTCTCATGGAAGACCTTGAGCACAGTGGTGGCAGCCTTTTTGCTGTTTGGGTCAGCGAGGCTCTGCGTCATGGCCTTGTCATATGCAGAATCGTAGAAGTTGATCATCTCCTTTGACACCTGGAGCAGAAACAAGGAGACTGTTAGTCGCAGTACAATTCAGTTTTACTTGACTGTTTTTCAGATTCAGATTTGGAAGTTTTTATTTCACATAAATAAGAAATAAAAGTAGAATATAAGTAAATATATAAAACAATTGTACTGCATAAAAACGGGACACCCCAATATGCCCAGTCACTACATGGACAAACCCTAAAAGGAAGGTGTGTGTGTATATATATATGTGTTATCACTTTCTTACAGTCTCTTTGTGCATGAAGCCCCAGATTCCAGCAGCCACTTCGCAGGCGAACAGGATGACCAGGCAGGTGAAGAACTGCAGGAGAGGACGGAGACATCACATAACTGGTCCATTTAAAGATTTAGCTCACTGAGGTTTTATTTGATTACATAATGAAACACGATCAATTTTTAGAAGTTAAAGGGGCCCTGTGGAGTTTTCTTGTAAACAAACCAAAGTTATGTGTTACTCACGAATTGTTGA
The DNA here is from genome assembly GCA_900303245.1 of Selene dorsalis. NCBI lineage: Eukaryota > Metazoa > Chordata > Actinopteri > Carangiformes > Carangidae > Selene > Selene dorsalis. The sequence goes on from OMNW01031987.1 coordinate 10,431, forward strand.
GTGCATTTCACTCCTAATAAAACAAATGAAGCCAGCACTGCCTATCACTGGCTCTCAGTCCTCTTCTTTAGCAAATTAGGGCACAATACTCGTTCATGTTGATTGATGTAATAATGTGAAACTGGGACCGTACCAGGGTCCTGATGTGCACGTGTGAGGTGAACAAAACCAGGAACTGCTCATCGACACACAGCTGCACAGGGATTAGAAACTCCACAGGGACCTTTGAATGTGACTGTGACTCACGGTTCCCAGCAGACACTGAGACTCCTGGATGGCACCATAGCAACCGAGGAAACCGACCACCATCATCACGGCACCAACAGCAATCAGGATGTGGACACCTGGTCAGACAGACAGACAGGATAGATTGACTGATTAGGATCCACAGAAACACACATACAGTACATGAACAGGTAGAAATGAGAGGGTTGCATAGATACAAGGTAAAAACAAAAACACTGTTTTTCATGTCCCCACCCTTTTAATGACTGCATGCATGCAGTTACACCTGGTGGACAGCAGGGGGTGCAATGCCAGTAGAAAACAATGACTCATGTTTACAGGAAGTGGCTATTCATTTTCTTATCCAAAGCTGGGGCTCTGTACTTCAATAACACAACAGGTTCCGCACTTGTTCCTTTTCTTCACATCTGCAGAGATTACCATATGTATTCTGGGTTAAACTGTCTGCAGATTTAGATTTATATTAATAATATACATTAAGAACTGTCTCTTTTAGGACAGTCATTTGTCTGCTTTTTTCTTTAAAGCAAGGCAGAAAGAAGGGAGTGGAGAGGAGAAACATGATTACTTTAGATGTTCTGCAGTTTTAAATATAAATTCACAGCACAAATAAAGGATTGATGAAATATTCATTCTCCGAATCTGTTCAGTAGAAACTGTTTGTTCTTTCTCTAGCACCAATCTGCTGCTTCTGCCAGTTTCAGTCCTATAAATATAAACGACTGTGCTCCTACGTGTTAAATTGGCTTTACAGGAGTTTAGTTTCCATTCGTTGTGGTAAATGTAAGAAAAAAAAAACAATAGCAGAGGGTTTGAAGAAGCTCATTTATTACTGTGGTTACATTAGATTATAACACTGTGGTATCGCTGTTGAACAGGAAATGTGCGGATCAATAGGTCAGGAATGTGACATATCAGCATTAGCTGGTGCTGATGGTTACGGATGCTTCAAATAAATAAATAAATAAATAAATAAATATGCAAAGACACTCATGATGAAAACAATAAATCTAAGATTTGTCCTGCAGCTGATGGAAGATCTTAGTGGCAGGAGAACAAGACTAGGTCCTAACGTAGTGTGGTCATCGCAGTTAAAATTTTTTAACTGTAAACAGCCTCAGACCTCAAGGCGCTGACTCTTATTTCTACTGCTTCACACTCGGATGCAACAGGGTTTATCAATGTATAAATCTCTAGACTAGGCAACAAAGGTTACTCTAGGGCTGTCTTGGACTAAGGATTTTCATAGTCGAATCTGATTCGTCAGATTTTGCCTTTAGTCGACTAATCGTTGAATCATGTTTTTTCCCCTCATTGATTCATCTCATTTGTGTCTTTTTCCACTCTGAAGAAAAGAGCTGAAATTTAATTCCTCAGCTGGCACAAGACATTTTCCATCCATCCTTTCCCTTACGTCACTCATTAGGCTCGCATGCACAGCGTCTCTATTTTGATGACGGTGTAGCGATGACAAGTATAGTCCCATTGTTGTGTGGGTATGAAATGCACATCAGTGCTTGTACAGTCGGTTCAGGGCCGGGGGTCGAGTGTCACAGCACCATGGACAGCGCTGATTTTTGTGTGTGTGTGTGTGTGTGTGTATACACAGGTGCTGTGCTGCACGATCGATGGACTGAGACCGTGTCACTCAGTTTAATGAAAAAACTTTCGGCCTGAATTAAAGAGAAAGAGAGAGAGAGACGGGTGTGAGCTAGGGCTCAAGCACCCACTGTGATGTTTGTATCATAATAGGCTACATTATTAGAAAACAAAGAAATTCTATGTAAAATCAGATGTTCAGCAGCAGTGAGCACCCCTATATATTCAGAATGGTATGATCTTTTTTTTCATAACCACATTTTGCGACGATTCAATGACAAGGTTGATCATCAAATCAGACCTCTCCAAAGCGAACAGCCAATAGGTTACTCAAATCATTTTTAACGAGCAGCAACCATGAGTAAACCCCAGTATTAGGCCAGCCATCCAATGATCTACCTTCATCTATGACCATATACTCACTCACTTACCTTTGACATTAAATTCAACCCAATACAGTGAAATTTTCTCTCGCTGCTTTTGTTTTCAAATTAAATGTGTAGGATTGATTTTGATTTGATTTTATACCCTTTACCAAAAATCTTTTTTCTATTGTATTTCTTCTTGACAGTGGTTAACGGTCTCTATTTAACAAAGCAAACCCTTCAAAGCAGGCTTCTAAGTGTTTGCCAGAGCAACAATTGCAAGTGTCAGTGTAACTCTGGATCAATCAAAACAAAGTGAACGGGCACAATAACAGGCCTTATCTTTTATTTAGTGTAACACATGGTTAGATCGCACATGGCAGCTGTCGGTCTGGGATGGATTAACTGAAACTGGTCCATCCTGAGTGATATCTTCACATGGCTTCTTGTCACAAGCTGACTCAGTGAATGTGACAATAATCACAGGGGAATCACAGGGAACAGCAGAGATCTTTTATTTAACAACAACAGCTAATCGATATTGATATTGATCACCTTTGGGCAACATAAATTAAGAATTGTTTCATTCACCCAAATACATTTCTAACAGACTCCTTGTTGTCAGCAGGACAAACACTGAAAACCTGAAGTGCAAACACAAATGTCAGTGAGCAGCAGGTCTTTCTCCCACAGTCTGTCTCTGCTTTATCAGGTTGAGACTGCAGCTCTCTGTGTTCAGTCTCAGACATAATGTAGACAGACATAATTAGATTCTGGACCACTAACTGGTCCTGCACCTCGCACACCCCATCCCCCAACCAACCCACACAGCCACCCACACACACAGAAACTAAGGCTAATTTTTAAATTGATGTCTTGGCGACTGACCAAGTGCTCCCTCCATCTCCTGTATTGTGGCGCTCTAGTCGAACACAGTCCTGTGATGTCGTTTGGCAATCTCAGTCTCTTGCTCTCTTGCTACAGCACCACCCATCTGCCTCCGCTGTGCTCCTTCATTATTATGCTCTCGATAGCTTCATTTACTTAAATCACTTCTCCTGTCTGTCTTGATTTAATTTTCCCACTTATCCATTCACCTGATGGATTACAAGACTCTTGGTGTTACAGCTTTGCCACAAGATGTGTCAATACGTTCTCATATTTCAAGACTACTAAAAACCACGTGATGACCCATTACGTAATATATTGGTTTCCAAACTGCTTAACACTGCATTTCTATGATGTCTTAATCTTTATTTGTCCTTATGGTGTCAGTGCGCTTGTTAGATAGTTTAAACCCAACACTTGCAACACCACTCTGAGGTTGGACATAAGCACAGCAGGAGCTTCCCTATTTCATCGATGTGTTCAGGCACTTGGCCGAGCGTCGGTCACCAGTGTGTTTGAGGAACATCTACAGTTCAGCGCACAATTATTATGTTACACGCGTGAAACAAGGTAAGACAGACTTGTGGGTTGTGTGCGGTGCGACTTAAATGAAATGTGCTTAGACGGCTGGATTGATGAGAATGAGAGTATGTGATAAGGGCCAATTATAAAAAATGCAGATTGTGTAAAGTGCACACTGTTGCAATGTGTAATTAATCATATCTTGCTCCTCCGTCTTACTGCAGACTTTTGCCTTCACTGTGTTAGTTTGCAGTACACCCTAGTCTTCATAGCCTCCTGCATGCTAGCTCGACTTGTTGATGACACTATAGCACAAGTTTTAAGCTCAACAACACTATTACAATTTATTCATTTTTTAAAATCTATTTATCCAGCTGTGTCCAATTTTTACTGCAGTTCATTATTAAACAAAAAGAAAAAGGGACCAGTTGAAACACAGTAGAGCCCATTTGTCTGTTCTAATGAGATTTCCATGCTGTGCAGTAACTATCTCCACCTCTGTTCTTGAAACTCAGCCAACCGTGTTTGTTCATTAGTGGCAAATAACATGTGTACAGGCGGGATTTCCTAATGATGACTGAATGAAACAATGTGTCTCCAAAGTAATTTTTGAGCAGAGGCATATAGCTGATTTACCGAAGTCATCCGACTATTGTTTATTATACAACGAGGGCTTCCTCTCTGCGGCTGCTTCCTGTTCCCCGTTTTATTTTGGAGGTACATTAGTCAAACCATGTAACGACATCAGAAATTCTGATCTCATGTTGGACTGAGTCCATCATGTAACATCTTTAAGATGGCAATTTATGGAGAACAATGAAAGATCAGAGGGAGGAGGAGTTTACAAAGTTTTTTCAAGACCTAACTTTGGTGATATCATGATACATAAAAAAGGTTTATGCAGTTCAGAGCAGATATAACAAACAGTTACTCAGGAAATGTCACAACCACAAACATCAAACATAAATAACTATATATATATATATTGCAGTGTATAACCGTATAACTCCAAAACAAAATATACACAATCATGAGAAATATTGCCAGCTATGCTTTAAACAAAATAACAGTTCACTTTTTTCTTGGCTGTGTCCATGTCCTCAGTGGGGACAAAAAGCATTTACATTAGACTAAACTACGGAGATGTCATGGATGGACCCTCCTACAAAGAATGAAATACAGGTAACAGCCAAATATGAGTGATCATGTCAACTCAATTGGTTTGGTTTAATTAAACATAAATAGTGGAAATAACCTGACTTCATGTGGACTTCTAATAATTTCCACCTGAGAACTAGGCAGCACATCTGTGCTGGCTTCACATCAATGCCTTGAGTGCAAGATAAAGTTGCCAGGAGGGGAGGAGGGTAGATGGAGAGGGTGGATAAGACTTGCAGTAGAGCCTTTGGTGACCTGGAGTGGTCTCTTTCTCAGAGACTCCATTAAGAGTTGGAGCAGTTGCTGTTCGAAAGAAAAAGTGTTGAGGTTAAATTCAGTGATAACATAGTTGACTCTTCTAATATATAATATGCAGGCACTGAAACTGAACTCCATGGTAAGGGCAGACTGTTATGATTTATTATCATTATTTCATATTAAAATAATTTCTTAAAAAAGAGTGCCATGAAAAAAGAATACATCTGTAAAAACATAAAAGGCAGAAATATAAGCAGCGACGAATAAAGGCATAAATGTAAAAATAAATAGATAAATGTGGAAATATAAAAATGAAAAATTCTATCTAATGATTTCCAAAAATCATGTATGCTTTTATTCATTCGTTTGTATTTTCACCCTTTCTTACTCTTGTACAGATGTATTCTGTCATGGCACTCCTGTGACTCCATAGTTTGTTACCATTATGTTTATTAGATGTAGTACAAATTATTCCTACAGTGAGACCATTATATTTACTCCACTCCTGTGAAAAGGTGTGACGGTATGGTGACTGCTGCTTGCACTGTCTGGGTTATATTTACCAGGTGAATATTTAGATGCAGTGCAGTGGAAGCAAAGTATTTTAAGCACCGACCAGCTCACTGAAGACTGCAATACTTGTATTTTCAGCTACATACTATAAACATTACATCATGCTTTTTTTTTTTTTTAACTCTCTGCCACTTGCAGTGATTGCTCGATATAGGAGCCAATTCGCATTACATAATGAATGATGAAAGGGTCAGAGGTTGAGGCACAGATGGATCTGCTACATATGAGCAGCTGTGCAAACAGGTCACCCAACTATGTAATTAGGCTCTATGGTTTAGGATTATAGTAAATTACCTTATCAAATAGTGTACAAAACAGCATGTTAATGCTAGCTAGTGTCAGCCATTATGCATTATCATGTGGGTTTTACATGACAGATTCTCTAGCTTACAATGATTATTTAGCATTATCTGATCATTCGCCTGACTAGAAGGATAACGTTAGAGAAGAAGACTTACCTTACACAGATGACAGATGATCTTGAACTGATTGATCTCTCACAAACCTGATGACTAGCACCAGAGGATTTTCGCTGACACAAGTCCCGTCAAATGTCTGACATCAACAGACATATTTTTTTCAGAGCCACAGATCAGTAGAAAATTAACTGTGACCTGGTTCTGACTTAGCAACAAACTCTCATGAGATGTCACAACATCTCTCCTCTGTGTTTGTCTTGGCTTCACTGTAGCAGACATCACTTTCCAAGCTCAGAAGTTTGGAGGAACATGTGAAACCATGAATGTTACGTAAAACTAGTATTTCTCTGCTTAACGTCACTGTGTTATTATCACTGAGCTGCTGCTCCCTGCTTTTATTTGGGGATTTACTCACTTTCAAACAACTGCTCTCTTTTAGCATTTTATTATCTCGTCTTACCTGTCATTCATTGAAGTCAATTTGACTTATTTCAGGTTTTACTCCTTTAATCACAAATCCTATATTTGATTAAATATATATATATATATATAAATCACCCCTTTTGTTACTGTTGTCTCTCAGTGTGTGTGAGAAAGAGGGAGGAGTTTGAAGTCGATTTGGTATTTTTATTG
>OMNW01031990.1:0-23252 GCA_900303245.1 Selene dorsalis
TCAAAGGTTAAGATTCAAGGGTCATACATGGGGTTGCTGAAGTTTTCAAAAGTGTTGAAGTCGCTGTCCAGTAGAGGCCCGTAAGACCTACGTCTGAGATCACAAAACAGATTAAGAGAAAAGAAATAAAGGGTTATTGCTTTACATTTTCATCAGTTCATCAACATGACACATAGGTAACAAATGCAATGACAGTAAAAAAGAGTAACAACAGTGAGATAGAGCAGACCAAACACACAGCAGAGGATACAGCAAACACAAAGGAAGAAATCAAAGAGCAATAAGAAAAGATGTAGGGGAGGTATATTTAGATTGTGGTGAATGGTGAACAGGCAGACAGAGGTGAATGATATTTGTGTAGAATTAAGAATCTAAGACATTGATGAAAGGTTTCACTTATTGGCTAAAAGTTTGATTGGAGGATAATCAATTTACTATTGATTAGTGATTGTATAGTAGATTTTTCCACATTGTATTAATGGTGGTTTTTTTCTAGAATTCCAGCTCAGGAGGAAGGTTATCTTATCAATGGTTGGAGCTACAGAGAGTACCTTACTGTATTGTTAGCTAAATCTGGGATTGACAGCCCTATGTAGTGTACTGTGGATGGTCTTGTATTGTATGAGTTGTATTTTTAGGTTTGTTGACGTGGACTCACCTGATCTTGTAATAGTACAGTCCACCCAACACTAAAACGACAAATAGAATGAAGAAAATAACGATGACTGCGACACTTCCTGGAGAGAGAGAGAGAGAGGGAGAGAGAGGAAGAGTATGAAAAGGAAAGATAGAATAAGTCTGATAATATCCATTAATCAATAGTTGGTTACAAATATGGTTTAGTCAAAAGTATTTCCAACCACTTCCCTTTTAAATTTCTTATACCTCATACCTCATTTCATTTGAATTTGTATACTTAATACTGAACAACTTGCACCTGTTAGGGCTAATAAGTATTAAGTACTCACTATAATGACTCACAAGGACAATGTCACAGTGTCTAGATATGTGTTAAAACAACCAGCTGCTTCATGGGGATACAAGTTGAGACATCATCAACATAGTTCATAGTCCCCTGGTTGCCATGAGCCTTACATTACATGTCCAGGCTGATTGTACTTCCTGACTTCAGTCTGGTTCTCCTGGTAAATGTCTAACTCTGTGAGACTTACGATCATGTCCTCCACAACAGACCACAATGAACTTTGAGCTTCAGCATTAATTAGTAATCTCTTTGTGGGAAAGTGTAACAACACCCTGCTAACAGTCTTTTAGGTTATGACTGTGACTCAGCTCCCGGAAAATGTTAAGATAAGTGTTGTGCTCCACATCACCCCACTTATCTACAAGTAGCAATCAACTGATAAATGTAGCCTGGAAAAATGAAGCTTCTTTCTGTAGTTCTGTAGTGTAAGTTAAACACACCTCACTGACTGACTGACTGTGACACTCTAACAAATCGTGGGACCATATCTTACTCAAATGGCACGTTTATTGTTGCCATTATTATTTACACATCATGGAACAAGCTGCTTGACCTTTGAACTCCTTTGGAGCAACCACCACCTTTTTTTTTCAGAACTTATTTTCAGAACTTTCCTGAATTTCAAACCCAGCTCAAATTAATATTCCTGACCTCCTGACAGTTTGCTAAGTGTATAACTACAGACAAAAAAATACTTCTAATTAAATTCCTGACTTTAATCTCTGAGGCTATTTAACCAACAATTATGTTTTCTTCAAATTTTTAACAGGACATCTTGTCTAGATAGACAGTCAAGTTCATGAACCACTGCCATAAAAGATCTGACATACATTATCAGAGCTAACAGGTTCTCATGATCAATGGGAAACACTTTATGGTTCTTGTACACACACAGTTCAAAGTTCAAACTCTTGGAGTTTTTTGGAGCTGTGTGTGTTGTTATTTAGGGCAGATGCGTATAGAAAGTACTGAAGTAAAAGGTTTTGTATTTTACTGTTGATACATACCGTTGATATATTTTGGCACTAAAATTTTTATGAGAAGCTGCATATCAGAAGCTGTGATTGACAAACAGCCCACGTTGGCTTGTAAATCAGTCATAAATAGTAAGTCTGGCGGTCACTGTGCTCACACCGTGGGTTTTGTCATAATACAGAAACAGAACTACTCAGATCCTGATCTTGATGGAAATAAGTTCTTCCTCAACGTTAACTGTCTTTCAAACGAAAATGAGATGAGTTTGGTGCTTTGTACCTGAGCTCAGACCCTCAGACTTATGTCCCTCCTGATTCAGTGTGGTGCTTTGTGTCAGGCTGGTGGTGGTAAGTAAGGCACTGGTGGTGGCGCTGATGGTGGTGGCAGATGGGCTAGTGGTGGTGTAACTGGTGGAGTCACTGATGGTGGTGCTGATGGTGGAGCTAGGTGGTGTGGGGGTGGTGGATTTAGGTGGGGTCATGGTGGTGCTGGGGGTGATGATGGTAGAGCCAGGTGGAGTAGTCATGGTGGTGCTGGGGGAGTCGCTGGTGGTGGCGATGATGGTTGGGCCAGGTGGGGTAGTCATGGTGGTGCTGGTGGAGTCGCTGGTGGTGGCGATGATGGTTGGGCCAGGTGAGGTAGTCATGGTGGTGCTGATGGAGTCACTGCTGGTGGCGATGATGGTTGGGCCAGGTGGGGTAGTCATGGTGGTGCTGATGGAGTCGCTGGTGGTGGCGATGATGGTTGGAGCCAGGTGGGGTAGTCATGGTGGTGCTGATGGAGTCACTGCTGGTGGCGATGATGGTGGAGCTAAGTGGGGTAGTCATGGTGGTGCTGATGGAGTTGCTGCTGGTGGCGATGATGGTGGAGCTAACTGGGGTAGTGGTTGTAATGGAGGCGGTGGTGACGATCCTCTTTTCCTGAACAATGACTGCATGGCTCAGCAGCAGACCTGGACACCAGGACAACAGGTTAGTAGAGAAATGAATCTTACTCAGCCTGTGAAAACCTGGGCTGGGGCTTGGAAACTATACAAACCTTCAAAATCATATTCTTCCTGTATCACAAATCAGAGCATGGAGTGTATAGAGTTTTACCTCTGAACAAATAATGCTATCGGTTATATATCATACACTCGATATTATCGGGGAATAATATGGATGTAATTCAGCCACCTAACTGTACAACACTTAACTTGAACGCTATAAAAAAAAACGTCCAACAGTAACAGGCTGAGTGAACTACATGCAAGAAGACATAATGTTAAAACTGCTGTAAACTAACAGACCTGGATAACAGAGTGGAACCTGCAGTCTTAGATACAGTACAGTAGATATTAATATCCAGCAGTTACAAACATGTATAATGCTTGGGTACCTGCAGTGTTTTAACCTGGTGAAGTGCTGGGTGCTAAGTATTGTCAAGTATACATGTAAACAAAACCACATGTTAGAACAAATCTATCATTGCACCAGACTGAGAGCAGCCTTCAAAATAAGAGTTCAGAGCAGGCTTCAAGTTAAAGTCCTGAGTGTGCAATGTTGGACTGGTGATAATTCAATATTTTCCAATCCCACAAAAAGACAGGGACAATCAATCATCTGATACTGGTGAATCAAAAAGATCGCCAGCTTAAAAAATTTAAACTCAATATATATCACAGTCATTTTCATCACTCATTTGCTCTGATCAGTCTTTGAATAAGTGTAAGGCTTGAGAACCTCACATTCCACAATAACAACATAAGAACAGACACATGTAAGAAACAATTTAGTCACCAGTGTTTGACTTCATAGAAAATTAGGTCAGCAATCTAAGATGATGCATTCAAGGTCTCAGTGTCTGCAGTCCTCAGGTCAGACTCAGAGTCTTTTTTTCTAAGACGTTAAGGTTTATTTCCTCCTGTGATTCATTCCAGAGATAAGGAAAGTAGTAACGCATCATCTAGGTACTTAAAAAATCAGTTGATACCCACAGGTTTCAGAGCCCGAGTCGCAAACAGCCAGTTGAAATATCTCATGTACTTTCTCTTCTTGATAAGAAACTAAATTTTAAGGGCTCCACGAACACAGAGCCTGTCTGAGCAGAACCTACAGACTGCTTTTTAAACATGAATTGTGCTCTCACAATGGGACTGGTGAAAAATAGCTGCTCACAGCATTTACACTAAAACAAATACCTGTACACCCACAGAGACAGAGGGTAAATGTCAGAGTTTACTTACATGTTATCAGTCTTAACAGGTTGACTCTCGTCATTGTATTCCTTTTACCGTGTTTATATCCACAAACACTTGTCTAGCTGAAGCTCAGTGCACGGTGCTCTCTGTGGACAGCTGCTGTGAGTGTGTGTGTGTGTGTGTGTGTGTGTGTGTACAGAGACTTCCTGTGACTGTAGGTGATTGTGAGAGCCTGGGGGCGAGGCTACACGATAACTGAGCAACGTTCAAAACCTCACAGGATGGCTGCTGCATCACAGACAAAGTTAGAGCAGTGACGACAAGAAGTTGAATAACAGAACTGACTGGTAGAACATTTCTCGTAGATTTTAATATATTGTGTACTCTTATAGCCTTCTTTAATCTATATCATGTGATATTTCTACAACATTTGGTGGTTTAATAGTTTTGTTGTAAAATAAATGAGTAGCTGTGCGTAACTCTGTCTATGTGCACTATATCTTTTTTTTAATTATTCTATTTTTTACTTTTGTTTTCAATCCACCATGAATTTAATCATAAATGCTACATTTTAGTTGTAATTATCAATCCAAGCCAGCAGAGGACAGCACACACATTTAAGAGTGTGGGCTGCTGCTTCTTAACAGATTTAAAAGAGTTCAGCAGCATTGAACATTAACACATTGACTGAAAACCTATGAATCCATGAAACACAATAAGGAGAAATATAAACTGGTCAGTGACCTTCCTTGCCACTTTATGTTTAATCGTGCTCAAATATACAAACTTCCTGGTTTGTTTAATTATTAGTCATGCCAGTGACAGTGTCAGTTCTTGGTATGACTTTACATACAGACTTTTACACTTCCCAGATGATGAAACCTTTTTTAGTTCAGTCATTATCAAGGTTTTTCATAGTGCTGCAGGAATGAGTCCTATGACTAGTCTGCACTTTATCACTTCTGGTTCCCTCATCCTAAATTTGATGGGTTTTTTGAATGTGTTTTTGGCACCTCACAGGACTTAACCCAGAGGGTCATATTGATTTATAAACTGTTATAACCTTGTTTTGATTTGACATGGAACCTCATGGACTCATTCTCTATGGGGATGGACACTGGGGTAGGTGCAGTGAAGGTAGGGACACGGGCATGAACATACAGTATTGATCCTGAGTGTCACAGAGGGATGAAGCAGGGCTCTTCTTTTCTGGTGTTGCTCAGGGTGATGGGTGTGAGGGTAAAGACAAGCCTCTGGTTGAGCACCACTGTGTTGGAGATCTCTGAGGCGAGGAGAAGAATTCCATTTTTGTTTTCAGCAGATGATATGGTTTTGATAGCCTCACCTGAATGTAACCTCCTACAATTCCCACCAATTGTAAAACAGTCAGGACAACAGTTGGCGCCTCCAAGTCTGAGTCTCAGATGGAAAATGCTGGGCCGCTCTGTTGAAGGTGCAAAAGACTTTTTGAAGGACAGATTCGGAAAACATGTGTGGTGTTAAAATAACACAGTGGAAGTGTCTCCAGGGGTCACGTGTCTGGAACGCACTTGTTCAACCCTGTCGCTGAATAATGAACATTTAAGTACTCGCAGCAGTCAGTGCCAGCAGTAATGCAGATGCTGATCTCAACCATTGAGCTGAAGAACATCTGTGTTCTCACCATCGGTCATAAGATCTGAATAGTGACCAAAAGAATGAGATCATGAATATAATCAGCTGGGATGGGCTTTCCTCACTGGGAAGATCAGAGTAGACTTACTATTGTGCTCCCACTGAAAGGAGCCAGTGGAGGTCCTTCTGTAGTAGCCATGTCATTTTCAGTGGCTGAATCGGCAGGAACAGATCTAAGTTTGCAGAGCACCCATGTTCATCAAAGCAAAATAAAACTATGAAGGTAGAGAAAAGGGTGTCTTTCTATTTTTCCCAAGAAAAAAGGAGGAGGGTGGGTGGGGTGAGTTTTGAGTGGGGTGGCTAATGAACATTAGTGTCATATCACAAATTAAGACTGTTGTATCTTATATGGCAGCTGATGGCATATTGGACACATTTCGCTGATTTAGCTGTGTCATAACTTAAAAAGAAACTTTTAACTTCTTTTTTTAATCATATTATTTATGTATAATAATATGTTGTCAGCATTATACATCGAGGGAGACAGCTTGAACTACCAAACACTGAAATGATTTCAAAGACCAGTTATGTTAAAGCCCGTAGTTCATGAATGTTGATAGTTATTATGAGAAGTAAAGTTCTTGGTACATTTCATCTAAACATTTCTGAAGGTGAACCTATGACTTTGTTGATATTTCACTGCTGCTTGTGTTTCACTGCACATGCCAATGAGGGTCAAATGCAAACAAAGTGGATGAATTTGGCCTGCGATGAAAGATCGAAGGATCCCACAGCCACACTGTTTTTATTGGCAAAATAACAAACTGTGTTCTGGTATGGATCTTTCTGCGGTTGATGTTCTCTCTGTGTTTTTGTTTTCCCCTTCAAAGTGTCCCAGTGATAAGCACAGGCAGACAGACTGACTGACAGTTTCCCAAAAACTGCCCACACTGGCTAATGTTAAGTCTCAATATCTTGTTAATCATTACAGGCTGTGACATCATTTGATGTTTGACATGAAATGAACAGCTTCTGACTTGTTCCAGTACAGAGGCCCAGGCTGTAACAGCTCTGTCTCTGGACTGGACTTTTGACTACTTTGGAGTCCTACAAAAACAGATGAGGGATTTTGCTCATATCTTGTTTAAATAGGGATCAGATCAACTTTGCACTTTTAAAGTAGCCTGAAAATGTAAATGTGAGCAGCTGTCGACTCAATAATATACAATTTGTACTTAATTCACATTGTGGACTCTGCAGTTGTTGATGTGCCTCAAGTGCTTCAAGAACAGACCAGCTGCCATTTTGAGGCAACTTCACAAATACAACGCAACAGGTCATGTGATGAACTTTACTGTTATTAGTGTAAATAATGAATCAAGTTTATGTCATTACGTAGCACTTTCAAAGAAAACAGTAACAAATACAGTGAGAGAGCATCTGGACGTTGTGGTCACATGAGAATCTGCAGCTTTAGATCTGACATCCTGCCAAGACCAGCGAGCTATCAACACAGGCAACTGTCATCGAGACGCAGCACACAGGCCACATCACACACTGACTCCTTTAACTGCAGCTTATTGTGGGTGTTTTTGTTGGGCTGCAACTTATGATAATATTTCATCTTCTGTTAATTGTGTTGGCCTACTGCTTATCTGTGCCAGGTCATGGGGGGCTGGAGCCAATCCCAGCTGACACAGGCCGAGGGCGGGGTACGCCCAAGACGGGTCTCCAGTCTATCACAGGGCCATACATACAGAGATGAACAACCTCACAGACTCACATTCACACCTACGGGCAATGTGGAGTCTCCAGTCCACTGAATGTGCATGTCTTTGTCCTGTGGGAGGAAGCTGGAGAACCTGGGGAGAACCTACACAGGCACAGGGAGAACATGCAAACTCCACACAGAAAGGCTCCAGGCCTGGAAGTCAAACCCAGAGCCTTCCTGAGAAGCAACAGTGCTAACCACCCTGTGATACCACAATGTACAATATCAGTCTTTATCCTTATCAATCAATGAATAGATTATCAAAAAAAAGGCTAGAAAAGTGAAACAAGTTTACTTGGTGAACATTATTTTTTTAAGCATTTTTTTTGTATTTTATAGATTATAATGTGTTGTCACTGTCATAACTCTCGTCAGTGGTGTTCGAAGACTGTAGTTTATTTTAAATGCCAGCAGAGAGCAGCAGATTCCTGCACAACTTGTTGTCAAAACCAGTGAGGGAGGGGGGGATAAAACATCTGTATTGGAGGACGGAGTCCCACTCCCTATAATACATACCACAGATAAAAACATGGACAAAAAATTCATCATTATTGATTAAGCGGTTATAGAAACGACTTGACTTTTACTGTCTGATGTGAAGTCAATATCAATTCATATATGAGGCCCATCGAAGAGGGAAACCTCCTAAACATTCAATTCATAAAATATGGAAAATTACCATAATAATACATCATCTTTAATGAACTCCTCTGTCCCAAATGTTCACACTAAGGTCACTGCAAAATTTACTTTTAAGTATTAAAAATGTTTGTTTTGTTTGTTTGTTTGTTTTTTTGGCTGCAGCACATGAGTGAATTGGCTTCAGCTAAATATTACAGAAAATATGTTTCAATAGAAACTGTAATTTACTCTGTTGGTCATATCCAACACCATTAAAAATGTGGTGAATAAGCTATTGAGCAGTAACCACAGGTGTAGAGGAAACTTTCAAACCCTCTGATTCTCAGGCATCGTCAGATTAAAGGAGCAGAGGAGCAAAAGTATTTTTTCTTTGATTCCTTAGTGGGTATGTGGATATTTATCAGAGCTGAATGTCAGGCACAATAACATCTGTGGATGTCACTGAATCAAAAATATATACTCAGTGTCTGTGTGGGTCAGCTTTGATTCTGAGAAGGAGAATTTGCATTAAGTGTTAAACTTAATTTCTAAGCTTTCTGTTACAACCACTGCCTCTGCTGCTTCTGACCTTGTGGATGAGTTGGACAAACTACAATAACTTGTCTTTGTCCTTCTCATGTTACACGCAGCCATTCCTTCCTCTTGCACTTCACAGTTTTTTAAACTTCCGGTCTGAACACACTGCTGCAGGAAATTAAATCTGGTCTCCAATGTCTCAAAACCAGTTTGCTTTTAGGATCCACTTGGATTTGTGTTTGTCTCAGAATCAGAAGTCAGTGTTTTGATTTGTGCCAAAAGAAGTCAACATGAAATCAGTCAAAAATAATGATTAGTTAGAAGTGATTATTTCAATAATTCATCAAAAAACTCCTTGTTCCAGCTTCTCTGAAGTGAGAATGTGGAGCCAGCAGGAACAACAGCTGCAATATAATCCTCATCTCAAGACACTGTGGACATTGTGGATCAGACTTACTTTCACTTATAAAAGCCAGCAGTGAGAGGTTTACCTACACCTCAGTGGGAGATGAGAATAATGGACACCTCATACAGTGACCTCGCTGTGACAAACTCTCTCTCCTCCCTGCTGATTGCCTAATTAATCGGCCTGGCTGCTGAAAGCCCTGAATTAGTTTGCAAAACAAATGAGGATTGCTGCCATGCTAGTAAAACCTCTGTGGGAAAGGGCAGTGAAGGAGGGGTTGGTATGAATGAATAAAGACCTACAGCTCTCTAATATTTGAGAAGTACTTCATCTTTCTTTCTGTGTTTTACATTGACAGTCCTGGGGTTCAACAGGTGATGATGGCATTGTTGCACTGATATTTTAAAAGCTCAGGGAGGCAGGTGGAGTTTAATTTTCTTCCAGCACTCTTTGACACAGAGAGACCTTGTGGGTTTTCCTCAAGTTGAACCGGTGCCCACACAGCAATTAAAACCTTTGTTTTTTTTAGAGAACTTTTTGCTTTATGCAGCACAGGAGGCGTGTTGCTGCTGCAAAACACAAAGAGGCTTAAACATTAAAGGGATTTTTCAGGTGCCACTTCATCAATAGAATAATGAGGGTAATTATCCCTCAAGTGGTGAAAGGTCTGCAATTTAAATGGACTGTTTGATTGGGGCTGGAGTTGAGCCACCACAAGAGTAAGTGCAAAGCAGGAGCTATCCATCTGTTTGTGTGTGTACATGTGTTACACACGTGGTCACCCAAACGCAGTGCGGGGACCCAATTTCTCAGTGGGGACAAAACCAAAATCCACATTTATTCAAGCACTGATTTTCTTTCAGGTTGAGGATTTGGTTTAAGGTTTAGTATAGGATGCATCAAGTTGTAGCTGTAGTTAGATTTAGGATGTGTCACTAGAAAATAACACAACTAAATTTAATGTCCACATGTTATAAATACATAACTGTGTGTGTGTGTCTGCACTAAAACTTACAAAGGTGTTGGACAGAAGGAAGAACACACTGACAATGTTGTTGTACATGTAAAATCCAAAAGGGCTTGTGCCCTGGGGACAATAAATATGTGAGAGCCACATAAATCATGTGGAATATCCTCTACTCTGCAACATCCAAATCAGACCTCATGTAATTAAAGGAGAAGTTCCGTTTTTTGCAACCTGGACCTTATTTCTAGCATAAAATACGTTCATTTACTCACCCATACAACTTTGGTGTAACTTGGAGTCCTTCAGGATGTTTAGATCCATTCCCGATCCGCCAATATCCATATAATGGGAGTGATAGGGCATCAACAATGCAGCCTCTAAATAAGACATTATCTGTCGCGAACCTCGTTCATTTCACCAATGGTTTGTTATGAATCTCCAATACTATTCCCCTGTGAGTTGGGAGTGGTTTGGAGTTGCTTTGTTATTTTTACAGGGATTTTTACTAATGTCAACTACTCAGATGACGTCACTGCTGTGCACCACCGCAGCACAGCAGTTATGGGGCTCTGGATCTGACAACAGTTCCCCCATCTCTTTTGAATTCATACAACTCAGACTTGAGGATTATGATGAAACTGAGGAAACAACTCATCTTCTTATCAGAAAAGAAATGAAATCAAGAAGCAAATGTCAAAATAAAAAAAAAGTCAGTGAAAAGATACAAGAAAAGAAATAAACAACATTTCTTGGGGAATTTAATGCCAAACGATCACACGGTTCTTTAAAACAGGTTCAACTCATCCGACACATCATGCAGCTGCACCCTGCTGCAGCAGTTCTGGATATCTTAAAATGGCCCCCTTATTTCTCTTTACAGTCCACAGACGAGTCAGCTCATCCCCTTATTCTCTATGTTTCGGTCTTGGCAGTCACCCAAACTTAATGAGCCAGTGACCTTTAGCATTATTTTGCACAGTGTACTGTTAAATCATAATCCACACCGGGTTACCAGACTTTCTGATTTGCATTTATATTGATGGGAGGAATGTGATAGTTGATGAAGGGCGGTTGCAGCGGCTGTGGCCTGGACACGGTCAGATAAAATGACATACTGGATCATATGGGTGCCTGTTGGTCTCTCCAGCTGAGGACTTCATTCATTTGTGTCAAACATTGTTCAGATCAAGTCCCCAGAGGTCTCAGTGAAGACTGGGGTCGATGACAATAATCTTTATCACTGGGAGCTTAATTTATGAAAGTTCCTGAAGGCTACCACTGTTATTTTAAACTGTTTTACTTTGTGAGTGTGGCCTATCAGCAGCACAAGCCTGCACTATCGTGACTGGGATTGAGGAGCTCAGCTAACAAAAGCTAATTAGTAGTTCAACTCATCGTCTCGAAGTGAATGTGGAGGTAAATGGACAATATAGGAATGAAACCACTCTGCCGATGTCTCAAAACAGTGAAAAGGAGCAGGCTAACAGAGAACTAATTAGCACCACCAAGAAGCAGGAGCCCGGTGTAAATGGCAGTAAATCAACCAGTCCTCCCTGGAACTCTCTTGGTGCAAAGCCAATACAGTATAAATCACTTCTCTCAGATATGGGAAGACAGTTAACAGGCAGAACCCAGCACCCTGAGACTTATGATGACACTGAGTGGCCTGCACTGCTATCGCACAGGATTGTCTCTTCAACCCCAGTACCAAGGAGAAAACAACCATGGACCAAGGCGACAACAAAAACTAAGAGCAAACTGCTCCGAGACACAGGGATTCTACTAGAGAACAGATTTGCTCCACTTTCACAAAATCCTGACTTCCCAAAAGAAAGCTCATCTTCTGCAGAATGAGCAGAAAGAGCTAACCACTGGGCTTCAAACTCTGATAGTGGGTGACAGTGCTGTGACTCAGATAAAACACTTTTGCAGCAAGAAAAACACCAAAGCACTCTGTTTTACCAATAACATGGTGTCTGATATCTCAAAGAAAATTCTGAAGATTGCTGCTGAGCATCCGACAGTGAAATCTCTCATCATGCACACAGGAGCCCTTGATGTTGTGAAGCAACAATAGGAGGTACTGAAACTGGACTTAATTGATCTGATGAACAAAGTTCAGAGTCTGAATATTGAGGTGTTTTTCAGTGGATCTCTACCAACAGTTCTGGGAGATGAGAGATTCAGCAGGCTGATGGTGCTAAACAGATGGCTCGAAGATACGTATGCTGCTCGATCAATGAACTTTATTGACAATTTCAAAATTTTTGGGAACGCAGGCACCACTTTAAGGCAGATGGATTTTGCCTTAACAAGTCAGGAGTACAGCTGCTACATTGGCTCACAGGCAGCTACAGAATAGATTTTAAAGTTCTGCTACTGGTCTAAAAATCACTGAATGGTTTAGGTCCAGAATACATGAACGTCATGTTAGTGGAGTACAAACCCAGGAGAGCTCTGAGATCTACTGACTCAGGTCAGACAGTGGAGCACAGAGTAAGAACTAGACATGGTGAAGCAGCATTTAGCTGTTATGCTGCACACGACTGGAACAAACTACCAGCAGAACTGAAATCAGCCACAACTGTGAGCACTTTTAAATCCAGGTTAAAAACATTTCTCTCTTTATGTGCTTATTATGGCTGAGCTCTTTTAAAGAACTTTAACTCTTAATCTTTACACTGTAAGTCCTCTTCATTGTTTTAATACAAATCAATATTTCATGCTGAAAACATGCTATCCTCTGTTTTAGTCTAGTTTTTATTTTATTATATATACATATATATATTTTCTCTCTCTCTGTTTTCCCTGTACTTTCTTTTATTCTTTTTTCTTGCTTTTAGTGGTATTTTTAATGTTTCCAATTTTTGCTATTTTGGGTTTTATTTTAATTTTTAAAAGTTGTCTGTTCTTTTGTTTTCTTTCATTTACAATTTTTACTGTTAAATGTTTTGTTTTTATTTGACTAAATTATTGCCTAGAGATATGATGACCTGGATGAATGAGAACATTCACAGACATCAGAAGGGTTAGCTGTGTGGAGGTGTTCCTGGGAGCTCAACGCAAATTCTGAAAACATTTTCATGAATGTGATAACACTTGTGCTGCTCATTCATTCATCCATCCATAAATTCCCCTCTGCTTATCAGATTCCAGTGACTGCAGGCTAAATAGGACAGACATCCCTCTGTCCTGCAACACTTTCCAGCACCTCTTCAGGCACTCTCTGGTCGGATGAGATTCGTAACCTTCTACATGTAACCCTATTTGAATGTGCCTGGAAAACCTCCAAAGAAAGGAGCCCAGGAAGCATCCTAACCAGAAGCCTCAACCACCTCATCAGGGTCCTTACAGTATGAAGGAGCAGCAGCTTCACTCAGAAATGCCTCCAGATGTTCCTCCAAAGCTGATCACCCTGTCTCCAGACATCCTACAGAGGAAACCCCATTTCAGCCACTTGTATCTCATTCCTGTGCTCCCGACCTAGATCTCATGACCATAGATGAGGGTTGGAACAAAGACCCACTACAATCGAAAAAAAACCCTGATGCTGAATGTCCCAAATGGTCAATATCAAAGGCACTGTCCAAGTGTCCGGGCTATACATTATATGTATATGTAATCTGTGTATATGTATATCTGACCTTGAATTTAGCATTTTAAGTATGCGCAGATTTGTCCATTAATCAATTTCCATTTAATGACAATCTTATTTTACCAGAAGGTATGAATATATATGGCCATCATTATCTTTATCAGAGATGCCTGAGATTTAATCAAGTCCCATCATGTCATGTCAGTCCAACTCAAATAACCTTTAATAGGTCGTTTTTAACTGATATAGGATGTGAATACTGTATAAACACGCCCCTGAAAAATAATAAAACATGTTTTTCACTTTATAAAACCAGTTTCAAAACTGGTTTAAAACCAGAATAAACTGGTTTTGTGTTTGATAGAAATTTACTTTTGTAAAAAACGTAGTTGACTGTTATTTGACTAAAATCTAAATTGTATTGGTGCAAATATTTTAAATCTCCATTTAATGTATTTATTATAAAACTGAACACTGTTGTTAATACTTCATGTTATTGAACTTTGATCTATTGTTTCTCTAAACATAAAGCCACTCTCTCTTTTAATTACTTATAGCGTTCACACACGAAAAACATAATGACTGTCTTAAATGAAAGTTCATTCTCACTTGTTTGTCTCTGAATAAGTTTAGAGGTGATGTGAACCAGTCGCTCCAGTACTTTGTCATGTTTCATTTTTTTCACTTGTAGATGTGGGTAGGTCATGTGACCTGCTCCATAACGTGAAAACCTGCTAACCCGTGTCAGGTCGGTGCAGAACGGCAGATGGAAACAGTGGGTGATGCAATCTGTTTCCTGCGGTAGAAATAAATGGAAGACACAAATGAGCAGGGATCTGTGACCGTCAAGTGCGTCACAGCAGATCATCAGGTTTTTTCTTCAGCATGTCGCCACCTCCTGAGCCACAGTCTAGTGGCTACAGCACTTATGCTATGCTTCTATAAACAACCCTGTATATAGGAAAATATTCCTATACATTATTATTTCAATTACATTGTACAGACCATCTATTGCTTCTTTAGGCAGCTGTTTCTCCTAAAAAAAACACATCTATATGTACTTATTCAATGCAAGCTTTAAATACTTGTAAAGAAATACTTGCATCATCTATCAACACATTAACATTTTAGAGAGCTCACACTAGAGCTTACATGACCCTAAAGTGTTTCCAACATTTCCCAAACCAAGAGAAACCAGCTAATGTTTTTAATGATGGTAACAATATGTGTCTTTTGGATGCCTGTCAAGCAGTTGTGAATATCTAACTGAAACAGCTTCTTTTTCATTTTAAACCCCGGCCTTGTCTGTTGTCATTGCAGCAGTTACTGAGGCCACTGCTGGTAGGACTAAGCCTCTGTTGCACCTGGAGCTGCTCTCTGGGTCTTTCTGTTTGTTAGAGGATAATTCAGCTGCAGGCAAAAAAAATCCCCTGAACATCTGGTCCATAGCTAAGCTCTCAGAGAAAGAGTCAAGACAAAGATAAGAAGCAATCTCAGCTCCCAGCCATTCCCTAATGTCTTGTGTCTATTGTACAGCACGGGTGAAACACTGACTGTGTAAAACTGCTTTATTCAGTGTTTGTAACAGTTATAATCACCACGTCAGTTTGATTTCCTGAACCTTTGATACTGTGAGAAGGTGAACTGCCACTTGTAGGAATAATGAACAAACTGACTGGGAGCTTTGAGGCTCTGAGTCAAAAGTTAAGAGAGTAGACTCAGAGTTTGTTAGTGGATATTAGTCCTGGTTCCTGCTCACACATCTTTTGGTGCCTATTAATTGTTTGATATTAGTATTTAAGTTTTAATAGACTTTCGTTGTGTAAAGGTTAGTATGTATTTCTGCTACCGTCAGGGCACAGCATACATATGGGTTTACTTATTTACTCTAATATTTACGTCAACCTCAGTATTCAATCATACACATTTAGTATCAACACAGTAATGATAGTATTTAAAACTTGATTCCATAAGTTATCAGCTTCATGTCACCTGCAGCTTCATATTTTGGAAGGATAACCAAGCACGTTACTTTACTTCCACTCAACACCAGCACGCCATGCCATATTACTGTGCAGACACTTTTGTGGCCTGAAACATGCAACACCTAATAATCCAACCAACACTTAAACCTCCCTGCATTGCTATGAGAAGGAAGCTATGCGACCTAGTTTTTACTGTGGTTCTTCATTGGCTACCTGCATCCTGCTATTTGTTATGATCATGATGCCCAAAATACACCTGTCAACTTCTGTTTTCTGATGGCTTCCTCCTTATACATCTTAACCTGAGATATAAAATATAACAAACAAGAAGGCCAAAACCAACATGGCACCACAAGGCTTTTAATTAGACATCCTTCCAAACAAGTACAAAATACATTTTTTAAAATATATTCAATTTAATTTTTGCGAGTGGTGGTTCAGAAAAGTCTGTGTAACTCACTTGACTTCAGTGTTGACATATAAGCAGATAATAGCTCAGCTGCGAGTGGAAACATCATGCAGCCTCCTAATGAACCTCTAAAATTTGTGTTTCACTTTGTTTATAACGTTACTGCGCTGGAAACATGGAAACATGAGTCACTTTTAATTTCCTAACCTTCATCAAGAAATTCCTAACAATGTGTTTAACACTGGGGGATATGTGTGCCCCCTTATTCTAACACCATTCATTTTAAGGTCTGTACTCTGCGGTGACTGTGAATGTCACAAAGACATTGAAATAAAAAATGAAAATGTGCCTTAAGAGCACAGCTGCCTAAAATAATCTTGAATCTTACCAAACTATCTCTAATGAGAACAAATTTCAAACAGTACCTGGCTGCTGTAGCAAAGATCTCAACACTGTGACACTGATCAGCGGCTTTGATGAGTGAGGTCAAGCCTTCAGTTACCTGTGAGATCATGATCAATATCCTTCCACAAGAACTAACATACAAACATGCTCTATAATAGGTTTATTCGCCCAATGCGTTCCTCTATTGACAGCAGATGGTGTTAAAGTTCATGGCCTTCCAGGATGAAATGGCTTTAGCGTCTATTCAATACATTTTTCTTGTTTACAGTTTTGTTCTTTTTCTACCTCCTGAGCTGTTGTGGCTGCTTCTTGGTCCACAGTTCACAGATGCGTGTCCTCTTCTGCTTTAGTGGCTAGGATCCATTTACGACAAACACCAGTCTAACTAAACACAGCATAGCTCAGTGAGTGAGTGCTGAGCCTCGGCTAACAAAGTAAAGCTGAGTCTGACAGGCATGACACTCAGTTGCCCTAAAGTGGCCACCTGGCAGAAGATAGAGCTTTTATTAAGGTGGCAGCATGACTTTTCTGTCACAATGTCTAGTCGGTTTTGGACTTAGATACAGATTCAAACTACAGATTGATGTTGTGAAACAATCTCAACCAGGAACATGGAATAGACCGGACAATCTAATGCTGAGAAGAAGGTGTAACTTTGCATTTTAAAGGAAATGTTTTATCAGTAATATGTATCAGGTTGTAGAAAACCATTAGCCTGGTTTCCATCCATGTTGAACCAATCTGTATTAGCAGTTACTTTGACAATAACACAAATAGCCTATTAGAAACCTTTTCAATAATATAATTAATATATATTATAATAAAATGCATTTTCCTTGATGTGCCCATGTTGTTTTAACACTCTGAATCAACACACTGAAGACACAGTAACTTCCTGGCTTTTGAATGCAGCATGAGCACTGGCAGAGAATCGAGTGTCTGGGAACAGGTGGGCAGGGAGGCTCAGGTGATTGCAGGGCTGATGATAAGTGGGACCAGGTGTGTGAGTGAGTGGTGCAGTCAGGTGAGAGAGGGGACAGGCAGGAAAGTCAGAGGACCCCAGGTGGATGGCAGGAGTGTGTGTGTGTGTGTGTGTGTGTGCAGATCATGACTTTTTCTGCTGGTGCCACCCCCAGGAAAGATTACCATGCTCAGTACTATTTTTTCATGACCTACTATATTGTCTAGCATCGAAAATAGCACATTTGTTATTTTTCATCCACTTTGCTTGTACTGTTTTTCAGGCTGCTATGAAATCCAACTATACCACAGTTCAAACTGTATGTACTCCACAGAGGATGAAGCCACGGGGGACAGACAGTCTGTCCATGCAGCCCTTGCAGATGTTTTACACTAAGGCAGAGATGAACTAGAGGCTTTTTGTTCCAGACCTACTGGCGGAGCCCATCGGTCAGCAGCTGGGCTCAAATTAAGACAGAGCAAAAAATAACTCACACATGGAAAAAGCTGGAGCTGGAAACTGAACAGGCCCAGACAGCAGCACTGAAGTGGGGACCATCCATCCATACTCTACACACCATATTTTTCTGTTCTGGCACGTTCTTCAGCTCCACCAGTTGGCAACAGTATCCCACCTGTGTGATCTGGATGTCTTTGTCTGTATTCTAGATTCAAGCCCACTCTTTGTTTGAGTGTATGTTTAGCCACTTCAGTTGTGCTCACAAAGAAATTCAAAGTCTGAACATAATTTTATCAAAAGACCTTCAAAGTTATTTTTACACATGTAAATGAATTCACAGAATGGCCTGTAATTCCTCTTTATGTGCCAGCTCACAGCGTAAGCAGGCATGATGAAAACAGTGAACATTTTTGTCATGGCCTGAAACTCCTCCCACAGCAGCTACATATGACAGCATCAGATAATATTAGGGTGGCCTTGTTCTCTTGCGGGTCTGGTTGCTCACAGCATGCTCAGCTGCATTGGACCTTCCATGATGTCAAAGAGCTTTCAGGAAGGCGGCGACATGCTATCAGTCACAAGGCACCGGAATACATGGAAGTAGTTAATACATGGAAGTAATTAAGTATTCTGTGTATTCTGGACCTAAACCATTCAGTAACAGTTAAGTAACAGTAATTACTGCTCTAACAAAACAAAACTCTGCATGTCTGTGAGCTGTGATCAACACCATTTTTTCCCATGAAGGAAAATAGTTACAGCTGACTGATGGAGGATGGATGTCGATTAAAACTGTTGTGTAAGTTACCTGTGCTTTGTATCAGATGTTTGACAGATACAGCTGCAGTGTTACTGTCTATCTTGATTCAACTTCCACGACAGAAGCACATCAGCTTTAATTAATTAGTGATACTAACAGCAGAGGCTCAGGGGAGATAACATCAGTCACTGAGGTAAATTGCTGTTATTATAGGCCTGCATTGTCTATATGGAAGACAGCTGTGATGAGTATTCACACCTGTGGTGCTTAGTGCAGTAAGTCATCTGATACAATATCTTTCATTACCACAGCTCAGTGATTAACAAGTTAATATGAAAAAATGATGAGATGATGTTTTATGGCAGAAAGGGTTCTGCCTCATCTGTCCCTCTCCTCTCTCTGCTACAGCTTCACCTATGCCCTGCTGCTGTATGAGCTCCACCTGGCCTGGGAGTGAGGAGTTCAAAGCTCTGCTCTACCAGCATCAAGAGTGGGGGCAGGTAACATGGGGACTGCTGGGCCTCTCAGTCTGAGTTTTGTTTAATGTTTAAGTGTCTTAGGTCTTGGTCTTATTTCACATTTATGTTGAATAAACCCTTTTGGTGTTTTAGTAGTGTCTTTGCATGGGTATTTTGGGGGTCGTATGCCCCTTATGTATAGGGCCAACAAAGCTAGGGGGGGACATGAAGTCACTGAGCAGTCTCTTTCAATAAACACTCCACAACCAGTGTGCACTCTAGCTTCTGTGCGACCCTGCATGGATAAAATATACAGCTAATGGTTGTTTAGTTGGTTGGTTTCTTTCTGATTATCTGATTATTTTGCCTCAGTCAGGGCATTTTGAGCTAAAATATGTCATACTATTCTAAATCAAAATAAAAAAATTAAAACACTCTCAGGTAATTGTCAGAACATGAGCTACATTTACCGTATTGATGGACTTCTGGTAAATCACATCAAGTAGCAGCCTCAGTCGAATGTTCACAGGTTAAATGTAAATGTTAATGCATGGTGTCTATTTTTCCCACCAGCTCTCACATTTTATCTGATGTGACTGCAAATTGAATTTCTCCCCAGAGGACATGGTCGCATCTTGTTTACATTTTCCAGCATCAGTCCTTGACTTACAGAAACACTCCCACATCCTCTTTCTATTTTTCTCCCTTCATTCCCTCGCTCTTACAGACACATGAACACAAAATGGCAGAGCTTCTCAGACAACACACGCCCAAACAGGCACCAGCCAAGATGACTGTCATTACAGTGCATCTTCTAAGTATTCCAACTCAATCAGAGGTGACACAAAAGGCCTTATCAGAGCTGACGAGCTGGCCTCTCAAGTCCCCTTCTTGCTTCTTCTGCTGATTGCAGCTATCAGTGGTTGTGTGGGCAAGATGCTGTCTGATAAGTCTCCTTTCCCAAATGAGCCCATCTTATGCGTTTGTGCTTGGAGAGGTGATGTTCCCCCCCGTAGGTGTCAAAACCAGAACGCCATGTGGTGCGCACACATGGAGGCTGAATGTGAAATGTAGGGCTCTTCATCGTTGAATGTCGCACACCGTGTGCTGAAGAAATCAGTTCATGTTTCATCCTGTTTTCTGTTTCATTATTTCAAACTACTGTTTTGGTAATATGAAATAGGGTTGATTGTTGTCAATGACGTGGCTTCCAGCTGACAGGCGAGTCCATCCAGGACCAGTAACACTCAGAGGCTCCTGAGACGATAAGAACAGCCTGAAACCTGCATTCAGACAAGACAAGATAAAGATGGTCTTCATCGCACAATTATTGTAATTACGCAGCTTACTAACTGCTAATGAGTAACTATCAGGCTCAGGATGTGATACCTCTACTCAGGTTGCCAATGCTGACACTCAGGTAATAAATGCACTGGGGACTACTGAGGATAAAGTTCAGTTGGCTTCCTGCTGTGACCACATGAGTGCGGATTAGTCACATCAGGTCAATGCCCAATAGTTAGTATCACCACTGGATCTATCAAACTCTTCTACCAGTAAATACTCTTGCATTATAGTTCCCATTCAACACCGTAACACTTCACACAAAAAACGTTTGTCTTAGCCAATGTTCTCCTTCATATCAAGATTAGACTACGTGCACTATCACCCACTGCACCCACTATCATCCAGTATGTAGTCAGTGCTGTGCTGCCCAGTTGTGTAGTGAGACTTATTATCTGTATACACCGTCACTAATCGAGTCATATGTATAAAATCTACTTTGGCGCTTACATTGACAAAAAGCAAAATAGTGCAGAAAAAATTAGTTGGGTGAGACATAATAATAATAATGATAATTTTTACACACATTATCTCTTGTCTGAAATCAGATGCTGTCATTTAATGATAGCAGATTATTAGCAGCCCCAGGGGCCACAACAAAGCACAGATTTGAAAAGCTGAGGGTAATGAGAACGATCATTGTGATGTAGAACAGACAGTGGTTTAGACAGCTCGTTTAACGACTAATCACAACTCATCTGAGCTTCTTCAATGTGAGATCTCCTCCATTTAGTGTGTGTGTGTGTGTGTTGTTGTTGTTAACTCAGAACTCATTCACACAGTTTCACACATGATTTATTCACAGCCTGAAGCTCACTGTGTTTTCATTAGCTGTGGTGGTCCAAAGCAGATCCAAGCCCAAGGCTCTAACCTGAAAATGGAGGAAACATGAAGATTCAACTTATATATATTTTTTTATTGATAGCTGAGATAAAAATAAAATAAAGAGTTTAATGGGGATGTTTTCTTACATATTTACTTTACTTCTCTGCTGATTTGTATTCAGACATTACCACTCTGCTCATTCAAGAGTTGAATAGAGATCTGAGAAAGCCATTTTATCTCTCCTTCCACAAACAACTTTTTTAAAATTCTGATTCATTGTGATTAAAACTGGAAATAGCTTGGCTCAGGTGGAAAAGTTGACTTTGATAAAAGCAAAATACAACACAGTGGATTGGAAGCAGACCTGATGAACAAATCATGGTTTACATGGAGCACATGATGCACCAGCACCTCAGTTTCACTGGAGAGATGTAAACGAACGAGTGACGAGGAGATTATAACCTTCCTCACATTAATATTAATACGTGGGGAAAAGAAAAAAGAAAAAAACAAACAAACAGACGAGCCTTTTCATTTCTCATTTTTCACACATCATGTCATTGATCCGTCTTCTGCGATAGTTTAATTACACTGGAGAATCAGTATGGATCACCAGCTGCTTATCTTCATGCACTCAACCTCTAGTGCACATCATGGAAAGATTTTGTAAATTAAGTTTAAATTTGACCTACAGTTGCGGAAACCTGACTAGAGGTATGTTAATTGTCAGAGCTGCTGATGTCATTGAAAAAAAAAAAAGAAAAGAAAGAAAACTGCCAATGACATGGTTTAATATAGAAATGATATTAGAAATTTTACTATGCATATTAACTTCTATCCCCTCCTATTCATACTTTGACCTTGGAAAATACTGATGGCAAATATAAAATTGGAATTCATATCTATGGAAATGAGGGAGTTCCAAGAACACTCAGCTGGTTCAGGCTTGTTGCTTTCTCACATCAAATTTAGTATTTCCAGTGAAATTCAAGATGATTGCATGTGTCGTCATTGTCCAGGCTGTGTCTGCAGGAGAGTTTGGGTGTGATATATCTCTGTATCCATCTCTGTTAAGTGTTCAATTATCATTACTTTACTTTGACAGAAGCCATCTTTGTCATTACTGTGACTGTGGAGCATGTGGTCAAAGTCGGAGACAATAACAGGAAACCTTAAGAAACCTTTACACAGGTATCTTGTCCACATGTTTGTGAGACTCCTCATTTGGAGTCATTTCAAAACTTCCTTGTTCATCTGTTTTCACTTTCTTCTCTTCTTTCATGTCATGTCCAAACCCAAATATTCATCTCAATCAGTGAGATGTCAAATGTTCATATTGCAGATAGGTAATTGATCCAACTCCCTCTGTGTCTCTAATTGAACACATTAATCTCAAAATGACTATGGTTTAATGAACATTGATCTAAAGCCTGAAAACAAGGAATAGAATCATGTGAATACAACAGAGCAGTATTTCACAAAACTGAAATGGAAACACTTTTGTTGGCTCTAAATGATGGCACCTGCTGGATCAGGCCTCAGGGAGCCAGCTCCAAACAAGCTGCAGACTACTGGAGATCCATCATCACGCTTGATGGGAATGACAGCACAAGAGGAGAAAACTCAGCTTTGTTCACATATCATGACTGAGTAGAAACAGAGCACAGCTCAAACTCTTCTAAAACATTGCTTCTCCTTTGTGCAAAATGGAAGTGCAGTTACAGAAGGATCTGGTCCACAGTTGGCTGCATGTATCAAAATAAAAACCCATAGAGCTCTGCAGCTGAATATCAACTCATGAGATGGAGCAAAGTGAGAAAACTGATGCTTCAGCTTTCAAAAAAGGCACTCCAAGCAACATTGCTCACTTAGTCTAGTGTTGTCCCAGCACTCCGCCCCCTTCATTTAGCATAATGGACACACACACACACACACACATACAGTCAAGACCCAGTCTCGGCCTCAGCTTGGTGTAATTTATTTTCTCTTTTCTATA
>OMNW01031990.1:23272-34457 GCA_900303245.1 Selene dorsalis
GGAGCAAAGTGAGAAAACTGATGCTTCAACTTTCAAAAAAGGCACTCCAAGCAACATTGCTCACTTAGTCTAGTGTTGTCCCAGCACTCCGCCCCCTTCATTTAGCATAATGGACACACACACACACACACACACACACACACACACACAAGAGGGGTGGGTTTTTCCTGGGGCACCAAATGTCCGACGAGTCACTGAGTCTGATCTCTCTACTTTAATCACTGTCTGGACAGTAAAGTCACCACAGCCCAGCAGAACAACCTGACCTGAGAACAGTTCATTCCCATCACACTTACAGACCCCTCACAAACTGCTGTCTTCATACAAGACAAGCTCCTGCTGTACAGTGCATTCAGACATGCAGTATGTTGGGGAACAGACAAGACAAGCAGCTGCATGGACCCCTGCTTGGTAGGAGCCACAGAGGCTGATAGATGGAACTGCACAGCAATGTCTCAAAATTTGGTCCCCTCCCCCCTCAACAACCGGTGGATGATCTGTAGTGCTAAAGCAGTGTTACCAAGTGTTCTGTAAAGCTTGGTGAGCACTGTGTCATGGTTTGTGTCTCTCGTCCCCTGTTTAGTTCCTGTTTTATTTTGAAGTTCCTGTCCTGTCTTCCTGTGCTCTCCCTCCTGTGATAACCTCTTGTGTCTCACCTGTGCTTGATTGCCACACCACTGTCTCATTTCCTTCTGTGTTTAACCTTTTTTTTTTTTTTTGGCATCTGCACTTTTGGGTCCAGTTATGTAGTTATTTAATCAGGTTTTTATGGTTCCTTATAACCCGTTTTGAAAGGTTGAATTTCTTCCATGTTCATCTTTTGAATTTTTTTCTTATTTAAACACTTGTAATTAAAAATAATGAAATGATGATTGATGATTTAGCAAACGGCAAAAATGAATGAATGTGTTTAACTTATAAAAAAATAAAGAAAACAGCATCCTGCTGCTGGTGCACCTTCCTTTCTTCCACGCTAATTTCTCAACAATTCATTTTCTGATGCGTGAACAATCGGTTAACTGACTGGCTGCTTTAGCATTCACTTATAATGCAGGCCATCCCTGTGCATCACTGAATCATAGCTGTACATATGGGTATATCAATGTATAATTCATCGCACGAGCCATGCACTATTTATTCTAACCCACTTAGTCAGACACTCCACCACCTTGTAGAGCAGCTGCATGTTCATGTTCTTTAGCTGTTTCTTGTCTTTATTCCTACATCTAGGATTATAATATTGTGTGTGTGTGTACAGTTTAAGATTACTCACAGGAAAATGTTTTTCCTCTTGTCCTAAAACCAAAGGAATTCATTCCCACCATCTTCTTGCTCTACATGTAAAAGTATAGTTCAGGTCATGCTGTCAACTCTCACATGGACAAATAATCTAAAATTAACCACACGACCTAAATTTCAGTAAGTGTCTGTTTCGCACCATTCGCTGTTACCATGGCGACTAAAAGCATATGACTTTGTGTCTTTGTCAGAACATTAACTTCAGAGCATGTGCAGCACATCCCCACTCCCCAGAACGAATAGCATGTTTTAAGATTTAAAAAGGGTTGTCTGGATGGAAACGGCTTCACAGACAATTCTTCCAAACACTGTTTCATAGTTTACACAGAGACACGAGGAGGAAATGCATGTTTTACATCTTCATCTCATTATAGTTTATGTAGTCTGTAGTGACCTGCGGTAGGTGACCTTGATCAGAAGCTCAAGTGTAAAATCAACACTGTACTGTAAATGACACATTGATACAATACAAACAGTTTGACTTAGATATTTTATTTAGGCTTCTTTCACTACATGAACTTAACAGTATGATATGGTCATTTGAATGGGAGGAGACTAACAGAGGAAGAGGCGAGTATGAGAATTTCCGTAAATTGAAATCTGCTGTGACCAGAAGGAGCAGTGTTTGGCACTTGGACCCTGGCAGCAAGTGCATCACCATGGAAACGATCCACAGGTTTGGATGGTTTGATCAGAAAAGGTCTGGTGCCCCTGGTTGTGGTGGAGAAGGGGGGAAGGTGGGTCCTGGATTGATTGATATGCTAATTTTAAAGTTTGACAGCTTACAGGTGATTGAGTGAAGGCTACCATATAGCGTTGTGATTGGGTGAAAAGTGGGTGGAGCCTACACATGGTGGAAAATGGCGCTTGTGACTTAGAAGGCATGCATGAGAAGATGGTGTTCCTGACTAAGATTCAGTCCCCAGGTTCCATGGTCCTGCGTACGCACAAAAGAAGGCAGACGCCACTTGTAAGCAATGTTTGGGATTTATAAAAAACAAACTTGACGGGAAAGGGTGCGCACCTCCAAGGCAGCTCCGACCCTGCTGTACGCACACATACAAATAAAGTTTTCAATTAATGATTATCATTAAAATGACATGGTCGTTGCTGGTCAGTTGGCTACAATCAGGGTATTCCCACCAGCTGTAGCTGTTCAGAAATATAAGTGATGGATATGAAAGAGCACACTTTCACAATGTGTCAAGACACACAATGGCTCATAGACACTGCTAGAGGATGTGGCGCACGGGACCAGCAAGGCCTATTGGTGCATGATGAGTGGCCCACGAGCCGTGGATTTATATGAATGAATATTCATCAGTGGCGTTCCCCTGACCTTTTATAGGCACCATATAGGTGGGGCAAAGCGCTCGTTCACGTGCACCAACTTTAGACTTGATTGTGATTTATAAGTGGAAACAGGCGGAGGACGTGTCTGTGCACTTTGTTATAAATCAGGGAGTTTTTGTGCCCACGCATTTCCTGTGTTTCCTCCATATGCCAGCTGTAGTGATCTTTCCTACACACAGTTTTATAAATGAGGCCCCAGGTCCTGTTGCGATGATGGAGTAGAAGACTGCAACTGCAACCTGCCAAACACGGCAATTAATAACACAAGAGTGTTTATAAAAGAACTGCAAGGAGAGCACTACACAAGAAACATTCAGATTCACATCATCAAGCGTCTGTTTTACTGCACCGTCATTGTCTATGTAAATTGTAGATTCTTTGCACAGCGTTGAGGAGTGTGTGAGGAGTTAGGAGGAGGATTTGGGTGGTGTATTTTTAAAACAATATAACATTTCCAATAAGTTATCTTTTTCTCTTTGTCTGTTCAAATACAAGTGAAGCTCTTCTGTCCATACTGACTTTCAGGAATTATCAGATGACTGTGGAAAAAATCAATATTAGAGCTATACTTTGTTATCTGTCTTATCTGTCCCCCGACCTGGACTGACCTGAAGCCACACAAATAAAACTACACACTAAATCATATTTTTGTGCTGAGTATGTTACTGTAACACTGCTGATTTTTCCAGCATTAGACATACTGAAGGTCAATGTCATGTCAAAAAAAAATACTGAATCACTGGCTCACTGGCTGGTCTCTCACAGAGAGTTTATGATTACACATCTCAAAATGCCATCTAAAAAATGTATTTGAACACATACAACTGACACTGTCTATTTACACAGTGTTTTTTGATGTGTTTGGTAATAGACTAGTCTTTATACCACGATATTATGTATTTCAATTGCACTGTAATGGACTGGCAAATATAAACAGTGAGAGGAATGAACAGGTTGGTAGGTGAAACAAGCTACAAAGCTACTTATATTTGAGAAGGTGTCTCCTGTTTTTATATATATATTTACATATAAAGTCACTCACCATTATTGACCTTTTATAATAGTATTACTTTTACCTCTAAATGCATGGATGGTGCTGTGCCACGCCTAATAAGTTGTTACTATTGCTAAACAGCCAACAACACACATGGAAAGTTCAGCATTAAACCTTGGCTATTAGCCACTCTTTTCTTTTACTTGTATTTCTATTACCTCTAACCATCTTGACCTTTTGTCATAAGCCACTGGAACATACAATGAATCCTCCAGACGCAATGCTGCACGTCACCTCTCATATTATTTTTATTCATAATGACTGAAGCTCCAGGGCAGGACTGGTAAATACACAGCAGTTAATGCCAACACAGGCTGTGTAGCCATAGTAAAACATACAAAATAGCTCCTTTAAGAAATGTGAGGATTTTAATATGCATTCATTTTAATGGTTCCCACTTCCAAACATCATTGGCAGAGGCGGCGGCAGAGGAGGCACACATCTCATTTTAAAACCCACGTTTCGGGAAATTGATTCATTTTGCTCTCAGACATAATCACTCTGATTTTGTACTGTTTCATCGTGTCCTTGTACTGTTTCATCGTGTCCTCATGTTGCCTTCAGTAGAAAAAAAGCTGTTATGTTTTCTTAAGCAAACAAGACAGATGCTGTTAAAGGTATACACTGAATATTCTTAATACACAGTATGTGGTGATATATTTACACCTTTTAGCAGATTCAGATGCTTCTGTCGTACGGCTATCCACAGTTGGGCATCTTTTGAATTGAACTGATTTGCACCCGTCTGGAGATTTGAATTGCTAAAATACATCAGCTGTCACTCTTGCAAAAGGCTGTGGCACACAATGACAAAGGCAAAGACTCTGTTCCAAATCATCACCCAAGCTTTACACACCCTTTGGTCCATGCAAACCAGGGCAGGAGCACATCATCTGACATCTGACAGAGATGGAGACATGAATACATTAGCACAGTAATGACCAGCACACAAACGAGCTCCTGCTCCTTCTGACTGTTGACTATCAGAGACAAAGCAGAGGGACATTATACTACCATGGATGACTTATAAAGAAATCATGTTTTGCAGAGGATACTAGTGTCTCAGTTTAGAAAATACTCATATGCATATAGACTCCATTTTGCTCGGAGGACTGGTCAAGCTGCCCTGGTGTAAATCTGACCATTGTTATTTATTTCCAAGAGTCCTTTTAATTCACCCTCTTGGCTGCGTACATGTTTCTGCATATCTGAGTGATAGATATTATAGCAAAAAAAAAAATGAGTAAAAGAATCCGTGGCATTAACAAGGTTTGTGATGGTTATTAAAAAAACAGGGGGACATGTATAATTATAATGAATTAAATATGAAATGTGAGTGATGGTTTAACACAGAGTCCGTCTAACCTAATTGAACATACAGGAGCTGACAGGTGTTCATTCACCTGTGTGACTGAAGGGGCATTTAAAGCTGATGTAACCAGTCAGAGTGACATTTGATTCAGAGCCTTGCAGTTAATCCAGAGGGATGGACGTGTCTGGCTGTGAGAACATGTTAATCACCTCGGTGTTATGAAGAAACTTCATGGAGGTGATTTGGTAATCAGGCAGGTATTACTGAGATATATTACTGTGTCCTTTATAATCCAAAATAAGATAATAAGATTTATTTTTATTACAAATATTATAGAATCATTATGTTTCACAACTTGTGATTTGACACCAACACTGTTAACTACTATTAAATAAATAAATAAATAAATCTTTCACAATATCACATGATCTTCCCTGACCAGATGAGCAAAGAGTTTCCTCATTTAAGGTTATGTTCAAAGTTTCTGTGTTTATGTCTATAGCGGTTTAAAAATTATCTTTAAGGATTATTATTATAACCCAATTTAAAGTCCACTTACTACCTTGTTCCAGAGCATTCAACCATATTAAATGGTTTTCAGCAACAGACAGTACTGGGTTTAAGGATAACATCTGGAAACATCTGCAGAAAAATGTATAGGTTGATCATTTAAAACCACTGATAACAACATGTGATTTGAATGAAAGCTTCAGTTGGCCGGCCTGTGTTGAGGAGGCTGAGAACAACATAAAATGTGATTTTAAAAAAGTTAAGTTGAGAATTTTTGAATTTTTGTAATGAAAGTTTGAATCTATGTTTTGTCAGACAGCTGTTTCAAAGGTCATGAATAGACTTTGCAGCAGACTGACTGTCCAGATGAGTAATGAAACCGACACAACTCACCAAGAAATCTTTTCAAAGGCACTTTGACAATTATTCAAACACTGACCTCTACCTCACCAGCATGAATATGGAAATACGCCTGGAAATTATGAAGTCAGCTCAACCATTCCTTGATCAGTGACACACTTATTAAGCACTTGGTTTGAGACTAATGAAAGCCTTTGAACCCACATCTGACATCTCATTTCCACAGTCAAGACAAACCAAGCCTGATTGTAAAGTTCACATTGAATCAGGAGAAGAGAACACTGGTCTAATAAGTCCACAGTGTTTCTGTCAAGGTGTGAAGATGAAATTTCTGTCAGTGCCTGAATCTGTAAATTAATGTTTTCATACTTCATAAATTGAAATCTTTATGAAGCGCCAAGATGCTACAAGAGAGAGGAAGTATGTTTGAAGCCTGTTTAACCCTAAGCCACACACTGGGTGAGGACTGGGTAAACCATGGACAGATCACCAGTCTGCAGAGATGTATAAAGACACAAACATTTTTCATTTAAAAATCCAGATGACCTTCTGCAAAGCTAAAGCTAAGCTAAGCTTTGCTAAATGACAGTTGCCAAGCATTCATCAAGCATTGTTATAAGTTTTTTTTTGGAAAGTTAAACACAAAACAACATGTTAAGCCAAAGAGCTTATAGGTGAGTCAGTTATTTTAGCCAAAGTCTTCTGAAAACCACACAAGTTCTTGACAAACCACTGTCTTCCTGTTGACACATCTTCACTGCAGAGTTTATTTGTGCATAGAGAACTTGCTCTTTTTTCAGTCTGATAACATGCTGACGAGGTGTTGAAGAGCTAAAATGGGAATGTTTAAGTTTAGCTACCATGCTATTCTTGCAAATATGAAATTAAGTTAACAAGGATTCTTATGTTTATGTTTATTTATAAGATGCTTTTATGTACTGTTATTTCATTATGTTGTTTTTAGAATTAACCACAAATGTTTTCTGTTTGTAACTTTGTTCAGAAAGTGTAACATGAGTTAATTCATTGGCCTGTTGTTCGTCTGTTCCTCAAACCTTTCTATGTGTTCTTTAAAGGTTGTACAGTAACATTATTATTATATATATAATTTTTGTAAAGAACATAAGTGACAATTACATCATCAACATTTCACTTTTTTATGATGTTTTCTGGGCAGGATAACCAGGTGCAGCCTCTCTGCCATTTGTGAAGTTGTGCATCATTTGTGTTCACGTCACATTCAGTGTCAGTCCAAGTGTTTGAAAGGTTAAGTTTGCCGTTGCTCCTCAGTGTGTCCTCTCTCTCATGGAAAAACATTAAACAGCAGCACCGCTTTTCACTGAAGGCATGTGATAATTGCCATCAAGAATCATAAAGCTCACGTTGTGTCCTCTGCTCGTCTGTTAAGATTCATTTCATCCTGAACGTTTGTTGCTTCTGGTGCTGGGAGAGGACAGAGTTATAGCTCAGTTATCAGGGAACTCTTCAAAGCCGTGCTGACGTCTGGATGACGCACAGCAGTTACCTGAGACTGGTCAGTGCTGCTCAGTAGACTATTGTCTTCATGTATTTCATTCTTACTCATTCATTTCTAGTGCATTATTTTAAAGCTGTTTTGATTATTATTTCATTGGTTAAGGTGGATGTGGGTCGGGTAAGGCCTTAAGGCTGGAATGAATCTCCCCAGGGAATGGATAGGACCATTAATCAGTTATAGTGTCACATATCAGTATCTGACCATCAATAAGATAACAAATCAATGTGTTGCTCAAAATGTCAGGAATGTTGCTTCTGGAGTGAGATATTCAGCTGTGAGTGTATTTATGTGGATGGATGAAGGTTTGGCAGAGCTTTGCACCCTGACGACTGGTGAGCGCAGGACGACGGCTGACTGAGAATGAGTGTGGACAGCTGAGCAACCGCAGGGCGACCCCGGCCGAGGGTCGCTGTCTGATGACCTTGTGCTGTCTGCCGTGGAAAGCTGATCTGACAGTGGCAGGCTGGAGGCCGTGGACACACATGCGGGAGTGCAGATAGCCACCAGGACACAGACTGACTGACTGACAAACAAGGTGTCAGGAGGACCGTGCAGACTAAAGAGGGATCGAGACCGTAACAGCTTCGCTTTGCACATCAATTAAACAATTAGACAGTTGGTCTGCTGAGCGGCTGAGACCGTGACGTATTCAGTGGGTCAGAGCTCTGTCCCTGCAGTTAGTCACTCAGTGCTGAGATGACCAGCAGCACGATCTTTAGCCCCTGAGGTGTTAAACCTGACTGTGCCTGCCCATCAACTGCTGAGCTGTGGATAGCAGAGAAGACACAAGGCCAGAATGCAGCACAGATGAAAATCAAAAACCAACAGGAGGCTGCGTCACTAGTGCAGAGTCTTGACCAACAATAAGAATACTCCATAATGAGTTTATATTGATCATTTTGAGTTTAGCAGCTGAATCCATTATCACCAAGGTCGTGTTGTCTGCTATATATGTTTGACATTTTGGACATTTCAGCTAAAGGTCTTTCTATTAAAAAAAAACGATTCAAAAATGAGTTTGTTTCAATTGTTGGAGAAAATGTTGTTAAACAGAATGGATTACATATAAAGTTTATATCTGTCAATATAGTAGGACATAATCTAGACAATGGGAACATATTTACAGAGGATGTAATTTCTGTGGGCGCTGTGGGTCACATACGGAAAAATGAATGACAGAAATTGTCTTCTGAATAATGTGTATTCCAAGAAACACTTATTGTTTTTCATAACGGAGCTTAGCCGAGCACGCTTCCTCACTTTAATTAATATGTTGATCTTCAGCCCTGAGCTTCACTGATGGCTTCAATTTCCTGATCATTCTCTTTATAATTTCCTTCCACAAACACTCGCTCTGTTAATGAACTGTCCATGAAAATTATAACTGACTGCTCAACACTGCAGTCACAGCAGCCTGCCACTGTGGACAATAGTACAATTTAGGCTGCTGTGGGCTTTTCATATCTACTGGTTGGCGACCAGTGAATCATGTCACCCTCTTCTGTCTGATTGGTCTGTAATCACTGATCGAGACAACAACTTCTCAGAAGAGTGTCAGTGTGTCAGAAGAGAAGAAACAACTTCTCTATTAGAAGTTGAATTATGTCTATTTTTATGTGAACTGCTTCTACAAAAACATGACTGAAAAACAAGAATTCTTGTGTTTTTGTGTTAGTTTTTTATTTCCTTGCCTCTCAGGGCTTCTACAACACCTCCACTCCTCTCACACAAACAACTGTTTCAGACAGCTGTCAACTGTTCTTCTGGTTTTCTGGTGTTTTTCTTCCATCTGTATCAACATGTTAAGCACCAACAGACCACATGTTCTCAACTCATTTTCAATCTGATTTTAGAAATAAGTAAATTCATTGATGTATTTTCTTTGAGCATTAATATAACCACACATTGAATAAATCATCTTTTTCATATTGTTACTTTTCAAACTTTCATGTTCATTTTGAAGTGGATTATGTGATTCTATACTCCTCATGTCTTTCCTCACCATCACTCTGTTGTACTTACAGGCATTTGAGAGTGATTGCACTGAGCAGGGTGTGATGATCATCCTTCTGCATAACAGTGTGGGTTAACAGTGGATAGTCAGTCAAAGAGTACTCAACAGCTCCCTGGTAGTCTTTGGTCACACTTGCAGAAAAACCAAGTCCAATCAGTGGACTCCTTCTCCAGTCCTTCATTGGCTCCATCAGCCTGTCAAAGCCGTGGCTCTGCACTCAGACACACACATCCACATTAGCTCTTCACATTAAGAGCTCATGAATAGATTTACATCTGATTTTCTCTGATGCCATCCTCAACATTTATGCGTTATTACACCGCCACACCTGTCAGCACCATCATCCTCCTCATTATCAATAACAGCATGACATCATCATCACCATCATCATCCCTCTCCTCATTGTCATTGTCACCATCATTACAGTCATTGTCTGTGATCACCAGCATCATTATCTTCCTCCTCTTCATGCTCCTTGGCATCATCTTGTGATATCACAATATCGCAATCACATCACCATCCCGTCATTACCATCATCCCCACCGCCAGTGCATCATCACCCTTGTCCCACTGTCAGCTTCACTATCATCATCATCACTGTCATCGTCTTGCTTCCTCACCATTTTAAGCTTCATTATTTAACATAGAAACTCATAATTGTCTTCACTGTGTCATGAGATCTTCAACAGCATCCTCATTGACAGAATTATTATCATTTTCACCCTCATTATATCATAATCATTGTCTTTATCATCATCATCATCATCATTATGATTTGCCTCATCACACTATTACAAATCACACACATCTTCAGCCTCTTCATTATTGTCACTGTCATGGTGGTCAACATCCTCGTCTCATTGTAATGATCATGATTTGTATATGAATCCTCCCTCTCACTATCATCACCATCATCATCATCATCACATTTAGTCTTCCTCATTCATCAAAATGTCATTATTTTTCTAAGTCTGACTCTAAGTTTCTTTCATTGAAAATGGAGCAGATCTGGAGGATGCCACCCTGTTTCAACTGAGAGGAAGAGGTGTTTTCATGGTTGGCGTGCTGTTGGTGCAAAGACAAAAGCTTGGAAGTGGAGATGTGCTATTGATCCTTTCTGATGTCAGTCATCATGGGAAATATCAACTCTCTGCCCGACAAGAGTTATGAAGCGCTGGAGATATTGGTGAAGACTCAGAAAGTAGACATTTTTTCAAATCATAATACTTGTGTACATCCCACCAGTGGCTACTGCTGAAGATCCATCTGAAGTTCTCCATGAAGTCGTTGCTAGGCTACAGACTAAACATCCTTAGGTACTTTTAATGATATCAGGAGACTTCAATCATGTTTCCCTGATGGATTCACTGAGGGATTTGGTGGAGAGATGCACACTGAGGGTGGTGGAGATCATTCTGGACGGCTCAGATCATCCACTTCCTGGCACCTTGATGGACCAGGAAAGCAGCGGTGGTGGACGGCTCCTCTCTCTTTGCTGCAGGACGGAGAAATATAGAAGATCCTTTGTACCTTTAGCCATTAGGCTTTTTGATTTTTCTGCAAATGGTGATGATCTGACAGACAAATGAATTTCCCTTTGGGGATTAATAAAGTAATTCGTATCGTATCGTATCGTATCGCATCGTATCGTATCGTATCGTATCGTATCGTATCGTATCGTATCGTAAGTCTCACCATCACCAATATTATCATCGTAACTGTTTACTTTCATCATCAATTTGTGTT
>OMNW01031991.1:0-21216 GCA_900303245.1 Selene dorsalis
AGACACACACTGGAAGACAAACTGAGATTTAAAAAAGATTTTTTTTTTCACAGTTGTGCAATCTAATGATTCTGGGACAGAGAATCATGCAACTTTCATCACACTAGACTTCAACTGACATGCAACTTTCATCACACTAGACTTCAACTGACGTCAACACACTACACTGAGACTTCAACTGACTTCAACACACTACACTGAGACTTCAACTGACTTCAACACACTAGACACTACACTGAGACTTCAGCTGACTTCAACACACTACACACTACACTGAGACTTCAACTGACTTCAACACACTACACTGAGACTTCAGCTGACTTCAACACACTACACTGAGACTTCAACTGACTTCAAGACACTACACTGAGACTTCAGCTGACTTCAACACACTACACACTACACTGAGACTTCAACTGACTTCAACACACTACACTGAGACTTCAACTGACTTCAACACACTACACTGAGACTTCAACTGACTTCAAGACACTACACTGAGACTTCAGCTGACTTCAACACACTACACACTACACTGAGACTTCAACTGACTTCAACACACTACACTGAGACTTCAACTGACTTCAACACACTACACTGAGACTTCAACTGACTTCAACACACTACACTGAGACTTCAACTGACTTCAACACACTACACTGAGACTTCAACTGACTTCAAGACACTACACTGAGACTTCAACTGACTTCAACACACTACGCTGAGACTTCAGCTGACTTCAACACACTACAGTGAAAGCTCATCCACACGGATACGGGTTTAAGTGAATCTGCATAAGTTTTGTATTGTTTGTTTTTGGACGGCAAAAATGTGTTTTTTTTTTTTTTGGAAACACGTCCCAAATCGGAAAAATCTCAAAACACTGCCCCAGTATTTTCATGTAGACACCCAAAACGGATCTTTTGTGAAACAATGATGTCATACTCCCCACCGCTCTAACCTGTAACCTGAGCCACACCACTAGATGTAAACAGTCTATGGACGTTATGTAACAACGACAACAACAACAACGGCGAACTGCTGTTGGGTGTCTTGGACACTGTGACTGAAACACGCCTGTTAAATCATCACCAGTCATCATCAAGGAGACTTCAGCTGACTTAAACACACTAACTTTAACACACCACGGTGAGACTTCTAGTGACTTGATTAATTTTTTTCTACCCTGTGCTTTCACTTACAATCAAAACACACCAGACCTCATTTAGTCTAAGTTAGCTTGAGGCCTGAGTGACATCACTCCTGGATATTCTTTTCGCACAGCTGCCTTCATTCTATTTTAGGTAAAACCAATGAAGGACAGAAACATGAATGAGCTTTGGTTTTGTCTTATTCACAACCCCCCTCCAGCTCCGTGCCGTGCAGCTCCATATGTTTTTTTTTTTATTCTTTCTTCTTTGCATGCTGGAGCACTGATGATTACCTGAGCTGAGAATAGACATGGTAGTCAGGACATCAATGACTTAATTATCATTTAAATATCAACACATTGCCCTTATGTTACCTCATTTACATAGAAGTCAAACCGCACAGCACCTCTCCTTACGGTTTTGCAGTATTTAGTTCTTACAGTAGGGTGTAGGCTAAAACTCCCAAACCAACTGCCAGCATTTATCAATAATCTATCAATAACCTCACGCAAAGTGTGAGGTGAAAGCAGGCGGGGTCATAATGACAATCTACTGGAGAACAATCAACTCTGCAATGTTTTGGGATCCTTCAACTCAGTCTTTTTTGGTTTGGTTACTTTGTGGTTGCATTCACTGTCACTGCTCCCTATCCAGCAGTTAGCGACACAGAAGCAGTGCTGGGAAAGTTCATTTTCCAGTGAACTAGTTCAAAGTTCATTTCACAAATTTTAAAATGAACTAGTTCAGTTTATAGTTCATAATTCAAAATTTTGAACCAAGTTCACGGTTATTGCCACAGCCCATATAGAACCACAGACAGCAATTATTTTATCATTTTTAACACTGAAACTATGTGTCAGATTTCATCTTCATTTCCAATTTTGGATTTTTTTTTTTTGTTTACCTTTTCATAAAAGTCTTTCAAATAGTCATACGAAGATGCTGTATTAATGGTGGAGGCTAGAGATGTTCCGATACCATTTTTACTGATTCCGATACTTGTGCTGTGGGTATATGGGTATATGGATATCTACGTATATGTAT
Organism: Selene dorsalis; assembly: GCA_900303245.1. NCBI lineage: Eukaryota > Metazoa > Chordata > Actinopteri > Carangiformes > Carangidae > Selene > Selene dorsalis. The sequence goes on from OMNW01031991.1 coordinate 2,196, forward strand.
ATATATATACATAATCTAGGAATAAAAAACAATTCCTGTAAAAACTGCTAAAGTGCAGCAACAGCGTTTTTTTTCACACATAGACTGGTACGGTATACAGGGATACATTGTTTCATTTTTCAGCTGGTACACATGTTTCTTTTCACTCGGGTCCAAACGCTGCACCACTAGCAGAGTGTCATGTTTCCATGACGACTGACTGGAAAGACGCGTGGTACGTCATGTTTACGTGACTCACGACACTGTGGTGGCTGGTGTTGCCAGATTGGGTGGTTTTTCCGCTACATATTAAGGCCTGTTTACGGTGTGTTTTAGCTGGGTTTCCGCCTGAAAGGCTCTATGGAAATCTGTCACACTCTTGAATGAAGCTATACTGTGACAGAGCACCGTTCACAAACTCCAGAATGAACGTATTCACAATAAAGTTCATCAAGCAGAAATATAGTACGTTTAGTTCACGTTAGCCCAAAATATGAACAAGTTCATGAATGATCGTTCATTGAACGTGTTCAGGAACAACACTGCTCAGAAGAGCATTAAGTGCTGGGATGGACTTAAATGAATCCGGTGGACTAACAGCTGAATGTAATGTAATGCATCTTTCTGTGCATTTCCATTAAGTATGAAGCAAATCAATGGACATATTTTTTCAGTAAATCAACAAAACAATGTGTGTTGAACCTATGCTGCTGAATTGTTTAATACACAAGCATGCTGGTGCTCATACATGAAACAAAAAAACACTTTCATGTTGATCAAGAATATGTCTGACTCTTGACTGAAACAACTTTATTAATATGCCTGTTCTTCTTTTACACTTTAAATTCAAACCACTGTTAACAAAGGCATAATTAGGAAACACAACCATCGGCGTAAGCCTGAATACACACAAGCGCCATTTCAGACTACACTACAGATTACACACAATCTCCATAAGCACACTGTGAAAGTTTAGAAGACATATCAAGGCGCAGGCATGCAAAAGCCTGCAGGGACACAGTCACATAATGAGCCAAATCTGAAATGTGTGAATCTGACAACAAAATCCATCAGTGCATTTTCAAAGCCCATCTCACCCCGTCTCTCTCTTTGCTATCTCTGACTCTCTCTTGCCTTATCTATGTCTGCTCACATACACACACATATAGTTTATCTAATCACAATACCAAAAATCAGCTGCAACTTTTGAAAGTTGTGCCGATGCGGATACCCCCCTGACTATTGAAGCTACGGGTGTCTGTGCACACGTGTGTGAGTATGTGTATGTGCATAAATCTAGTCCTTCAGACATGGCCTAATTGGAGTATCTGAGGCAGGGGACACAGCGATGTGAAGTGCTAATTTGATTTGTGTTTGTGGCTCTCTGAGAATGGCTTGATGGAACTGATGCAATTAGTGGTAACACAATTGTGTCTTTGTTTCTGTGTGTGTGTGTATGCACTGCAGTCAAGCACTGTGTGCCTTTTTAGTGAGCTTGTGTGTTTTCTCACTGCACTGTCTACCACATTTCCAAAGTTGCGTGTTTTCTGAGCGTTCGAGTTTGTGTTTGGTTGTTTGGGAAAGACGGAGCAAAGTGGGAGAGCGATCCTCACCGCCCCGGCAAAGTTTGCTGTCAAGTGGCAAACATGGTTGATATCCTGTCTTAATTGATTTGTTTGTGTTTGTTGATTGAGATGAGAGATGCAGCCATGGAGTGTAAACGTTCAAATTATGAAAAGCAGACTGCATAATTACATCTCTGAATATTTCCCTATGGGAAACTCCCTATGGGGCTGAAGTAAAGAGAGGCAGAGAAATAGAGAGCGAGCAGAGGCGGATACACGGAGTGACAGAGATGCATTCTAACAAACTACCAAGTGAATGAAAAAGATTAGAAAGATTTCAGTCATTACACATCTCATGGCTCTGTCTCCTCCAACACCCTGGAGAATAGTGGATTAGATCTAAACACTGGATTAAATTAATATGCAACCTGGGATTAGGATTATGAGTGTGGGTTTTGAGAGATTTATGGTATGTTGCATAATGGATTTACAACATTTTTATGGGTTTAAACCAGTATAGTGAGATCCCCAGGGGAACAGAGAAGTACAGTAGACCAAGGAAGGAAAGGCAATACAGAGTGAAGAGTGGATTATTTTTAATTCATCCTTTGAAGGTGTGTACAGCCGCCCTTCGCATTTCAGTCCGAGGAATAAATTCCTGCGTGCAAAGACTACTGTATTTTCTTGAAAATGTAATTGAGTTTGTCCAGTGATTAATGCATCATTTCAAATTGAAATGAGAGAATGCCACTGAGGTGCCCAGGGGGGACTGGAAGTGTTTTATTAGTTTCAACCTGTACTCACAAGAAAACAAAGAGAAGAGGGTGAAAACACAGAGGTGTATAGACACAGAGAGAGACCAGTGCACATACAAATGAATCGCGGGTGATGTGCAGTCGGCCCGGCTCGTATCAGTCAGAAGAACGTATAGTAACAGATGCCCTGCAAACATTTCCACTTTTAACCAACTTGTGTAATCTCAATCAACATTTTTGTGATTAAGGAGCTGACTCATATGTCTAGATACAAAAGGGTTATTCTTCAGCCCAAGGCTAACAGCACAAGAGCTCCATCCTTCAGTCTCTCTTTAACATTCACAAGGGCACACGTTCCATTTCCTCCAATCTGAAAGCACACCACATTTTACTCACAGTGTCTTACCTCAGCTTGTGGTAGGACCTAATACTGCACTATAACATCTCCACAGCCTTAACGCTGTGAATAACATGCCAAGCAGTCAGTCAGAGTACGCCTTCACACCGTATAAGTCGTCTGTTCTTACAGAATTTCACGCGTCTTGCAATCTAGGAAATTATGCAGGTCCAGACACACGCTGCTGACATGTTGATGTAACAATTCTCTTGTGGGGTCCACGCTGAACGCGTCAGGGAGACATGCACAGACATAACTGCTCTCTGCAGAGGTGGTCTTTTGTTGTTGGATTTTGGGTTGTCCGGTTCTACAGAGTTTGACATTTGCAGTTTCATCATTCATACAGCAATACAAGTGCAACTACAATGTAAGCCATTGTCACATAGTAGAGGATGTACCAGACAACTCCACAGTGGCCGTCTGCCTGGTCTCCTAGCCCGCTATGAAATACCGCTTGGGCCACAGGTTAGCGAAGGGATAAAGCAAACAACTTGTGCAAACTCTGAAAGCCAAGTAGAGAAATATATTTGAGGTGCATTGTTATTGCATCATCACAATGTTTTTTTAGTGGTTTATCTTCCTCAGATCGGCACCCTCTTTGGGTTCTACATTTTACTTCACTGTTAAACCACTGCATTGCTGCACACAGATGCACTGTATCAGGCTCTTCACTGACTCACTCAGCTGACCCGCGGCTCTACCATAGCACACAGTGCATTCTGTAGGTGCACTTCTGCCCTAGAGGAATACGGTAGTTCTGGGGCTGAACAGAAACCAACTCTGTAAAAGTGCTGTTTTATAAAAGGCAATGCAGAGACTGTGCATGACTACACCCCACATTAAAGCTCCACTTCTCATTTTTACCCAAGGAATAACTAGATAAAAAAGAAGGGATAATGAGAAACCTCCTTTACAGTTAGAATTAGAGTTTGTTTTATCTTAATCTTGGCATTTTTCTCGACTTTGTCTGTCGACAACAAACTTGGAGTGGAGGGTAGGATTGTAAGTCATGGTTACACAGTTTAATAAATATTAGAATTTTTTTTAAGGCCTGTCCAAGAGTGAAACAACTGTCAGTGTTCTTTTTTTTCTTCTTCTCCCCATTAGAGAAATGTACTCGGTTCACCAGTCTAAGTATGTTCCATTCTTCTCTCTGGTTTTTATTTACTGTGGATTGTGTAGAATTTTATTACAAGCACTGTGTAATCCTTAAGCAGTAGCTTGATTGATAGGTGTCATAAATTCAGAGACTCCTGCTTGTTTGTAAATAGTTTGACATGACCACAGTGTTACTCCCGCTCTTGCCCTTGGTGTTTAAGCGTGTGTGATTTTGAAGGTGTGCTGTGGTGTGTGAGTTATTTTGCTCTCTGGTGAAGGTGTTTGGGTTCCTGAGTATCAGCAGCCTTTTAAGTTTCACTCTACATTTTTCCATTTTTTTTATGAAGTTTGTGTCAGTGCCTTCTTGGCTAACTTCACATGTATATTCACATGTGTAAATGTGTCAGCCACTCTTGCCCTGGGCAAACATTTTAGCTTCACCATGTCATGCAGCATCTCTTGTGCCATCATGGTCTGCAATTTTCTCTGATTAGCTTTAATTTGGACGAGGCTCGCTCCACCATCACAACTTTGACAGATGTCACTTTGCTTGGCTTGCTTCAAGCTGGGGTCAGACATCCCAGGGGAAATTATTCTGCTCTGAATTTCAGGGACCAGAGAGAGCAGCGCTGACTTCAGTCAGACTACTCTAGCTGAACGTTGCTAAGTGCTGGAGTAACTCCTTCAATTATAATGACATATTGCTCACTTGGACAACAGAAGTAACTGGACAGAGATTTTTTCTTTTTAGTTCTTTTTCTTTTTACATGTGAATGAATCTCAAGTAGAAATAAGCTACATTTCTGCTGGAGTGCTTCTCCTATATGGGTGCAGTCTATCTGTTACTCCCATCAGGCTTTGCAAATGGATATACACAGACAATGTTTCTATATACTCAAACTGAGGCCAACAGCTACTTTTCATCTCTTACTGGTTGTTAGCAGTGAATAGACACATACTTGCAGTTGAATTTCCATTAATAAAATGTGAACTTGTTTGTAAGGAAAATCTTCAAAGTTCAAAAAGTATTTGAGACATTATTTCTTTGTGTTTATTTCACGAATGAAATGAACCTTAGCTTAGTTTCATGCTCTTGACACTTACTACCCCAGTAGTCATACCAAAGTCTCAAAAAATAGTAGTCATAGACAGAAACAGGATTCCATAGAACTGTATACTGTATTCCATCTTCAAGAGTCAGACTTTTCAACTGGGCTTCTCACACTGGCCCGCATTTGTCAAACATGGATACACCAAAAAGATGAATTCATGCCAAATCTGACGCAAAGATCGGCATTTATCAATCTTAAAGTGAGCGTAGCGTATCCAAAATTTTAATGCCAGGTCCGACCAGGTGTCTGCACATTTGAACCAGTGCATTACATGCAGGACAGAGTATAGCTGTGTTGGATAATTATTAATAGATCATACTGACGCAACGATGCAGACTTCATGTTGTTGCTGGTCTTATTAGTGAAAACATACACAGTTTTCGTGAATCACACATGACCAGGACCTACACCAGATCCTATGCAAGTTTGACAAATGAGGGCCACTGGGAGCAAGTGAACCGTTGTGCAAAAGAGAGGAAACACTGAGAGGGAAGATGGTGGCTGCACACACATTTTATCACTTCTTTTCAGTACAAAGTAGTACACTAATGCATCATTTATGCAGACAGATACGCAGCAAAATAAGCATACTATGACTTTTATAATGCATTTACTATCAAGTATTCACATGTGATGTGGGGTTTAGACACAGTGTCTGCTCCCTAAAGTTTGCTTGCATAGTTGTAAACTTGGGGATTTAATTCTATGACTATACTAAAGATTGTATTGGCTCGGCACTTCTGCTTTTCTTTTAAATGTTGCACACATATCACATACTGTCATACACTTAACAAAATGAACTGAGCATACTTTGAGATCTGGTGTCTGAGACTACTTTCCCACCCCCTCAGATCAAAATCTAATTAACATGCCCATATGGTGTTTTTATATAATAAAAGACATCACATGCAAACAGTGAAGACTATGACTGTGTATTTTATGTAGTCTCATAAAACAGAATCAGGCAGGGGGTCATAGGTCACATACATAAGCAACCAATCCTGCAAACTTTAGATTAGCACCAACATTAACACAGTGTGAGCCACTGCCAGCCTAGCTGTCCTAGTCCAGAAGGGATGTATAATCCCTGCAGCAAGTTCTGGGTCTGTCCTGGGATCTCCTCCCAGTTGGGGATGCCTGGAAGATCTCTAAAGGGAGACACTCAGGGGGCACATATCAGATGCTCAAACCACCTCAACTGGCTCCTTTTGATGTGAAGAAGTACTCTACAGAAGGAGCCCACTTCAGCAGCTTGCATCTGTGATCTCATTCTTTCAGTCAGTCCAAAGCTCCTGATCACAGGAGAGGGTTGGAACAAAAATCACCTGGTCAATCGAGAGCATCAGCTTTCAGTTCAGCCCAGTCTTCACCATAACAGTCCTGTACAATGTCCGCATTACTGCTGTTGCCACCCGAATTAGTCTGTAAATCTCCTGCTCCATATTACCCCCACTCACTTGAACTCCTTCACTGCTTCACTTCACTTCTTTCAGTAAGAACCATGGCCTCAGATATGGAGGTGCTGACCCTCATCCCTGCAGCTTTACACTCAGCTGCAAACTGTCCCCTTGAGCAATGGAGGTCATATTCTGACAAAGCCAGCAGAGATGCAATCTGGAGGCTTCCAAAATTGACACACTCTTCATTTCGAATGCACCTTAAAACCCTGTCTATGAATACGACAGACAGAATCAGGGACAAGCAATGACCTTGACAGAGTCATGGTCTGCTCAGACTATATGGCTCTCAACGTTTCCCTGGATGTGCAAAATTCCCCCTGTGGTGTGAGCTGAAGATCTTGCACACAGCAGCCTCCACCAGATATTCCCTGTTAACCATTTTGGGTTTGCCAGGTCTGTCCGGTGTTATGTCCTATCTAGGGGTATCTGAGACACAACATGATCAAGCCTCATCTTTTCCAAATCCTAAGCAAATACTTTGATAGTATCCGCTAGGAATCGCTAGCATCCAGGACAGCTACTCCTAGCCTTCCTACTCGTGCTGCACAGAACTTCAGCTGCTCTGTCATTGGCTGGAGAGAACACGCCGACTCTCCGCCCAGAAACGTCCATGCTCACAGCAAAACAAAGCAAGAGACCAGAATTCAGGTGGAGGGAGGGGGCACTGCAGACACTGTCACCACCACCACCACAGGTGATAATTAAGCCGGGTTTCATTTATATAAGTGTAGAGCAAAAACCTCCAGACTCTACCTTTAACACAACACAAAACAGTAGCACAGACTGACACCTCCCTAATTAAAATGCCTGAATAAGAATTAATAACTAAAATCAGGAGAAAAGCGTATGAACAAAACTGGCAGTCCACCCCTACTATCACAGAAGGTTTGGCAAACAGAAGATCTGATATGTGGCTGGAAGAGAGATGTGGAGGATGAGGCCTGTAAATTTTGGATCTTTTATAGCTGAGGGTTCCTCTCTGCCCCTCTCTTCCAAAACATATAGCTGCAGGTCTGACAGTACAACCACAAAACTGATCATCAACCTCAAGCCTGAGATGCTCTGGTACCAAGGACAGGAACTACCACGTTCAATGTTTGAACATGGTGTTTGACAAACTGTGACTACTGCAGTCAAATAACAAAGCACCTATGTTTCAGATCAGGAATGATGTTTCTTCCATTCATGCCCCTCAGGTCTCTCTATCATTCATCGTTCCTCTCATTCCACTTGAAGAACTCCAGCACCATTGTGATACTACAAAACTGTGAGTGACACAGTTAATTCTAATGTGAAAAGGATTAGGTCAAACTCATGTTAAGAGAGTTTAAGTGCTCATGTTTTTAGTCTCTTGCTTTTTGTTTTCTAGTATGTGAAATGTAAGATTATGTATGTATGATTACTATGACCCGTTTTTCAATGCTTTGAACACTTTTATAAAATTGTTAATGCACATCACACCTAAAACACAAAAATCCCCAAACAGTTAATTTCATGCTCAAAATCACTCAGTTTAAACTAAACACAGACACAATTTTCCAAAATACAATAATACTCATTTCACCAAATCAACCAAAACACTGACACATTATGTCTTTCAACAGAAACATTTAGTCAGTCACAGCCCATAAAAAAAGGCTAACAACTGATGGAATAACACAAACTGAATCACTCCACATGTGTCAAATCTACTGTTTTGATCATAAATTGACTTTAGTTGTAATTGACATTATTGACTGTAGTTTCTTTTGAACCTCTCTTCGTTTTTCTTTTCTTGGATTTAGTAAATGCAGGAAGTTTCTTTTTTGCAAATACTCAGTACAAAAAGTGAATGATCCATCTCAGAGCAGCTTTGCACAATGAACACTTTACAAAAAAAAGGAGAATGACTGACAATATGTTGAACAGAAGAAATACAGGAAAAACTGAAAATACAAAATCAATGCTAATCTGCCAGCTCTTCTGTTTTCCTCTCCCTCGTCTTACTGTTTTTGCTTTTCATACAAGATCAGCCCAAATAGGCCATGTGTGACTTGACTGACTTGACTGAAAGAGCCTCAACACCTGAGTGTGTTTCTTAGATGTTACTGTATATATAGATTGGAATCGGCTGTGATGGATGTATTTGCATAAGCTCAATCAATGAGCAAAAAAGCAATGAAACAAAATACAGAATTTGTTTCAATGTACAATGTGAAATCCTGTTGACTCTACCTTAAGCCTTTGGGTTCAATTTCCAACATGAGTTTTTTTGTTTTGACAAACAGTGTGAAAGAGATTGTAAATTTAGCAGTTAACATCTACTGTTTTGGTCTTGGTTGAGCTTGTGTATGAAAGAAGTTAAGACAAAACAACAAAAATTTAAAATGTGTTAAAGGTATGTATTTTGCGTCATAAGAACAAGAAATGTGTTAATTGTATATCCCACACAGACTGATGCTACCTGTGTGAAGGGTTTTGAAAAAGTGTTAAAAGTGTTGAAAAAAACAGTCATAGTGATCGTAAAAAAAACTGTAATTGACAAAATGTCGACAGTAAAGCAACTGAAAATTACTGCGGAAAAAGAAGAATCTGCATCATAGCTGCTGGTCATTTATAGATGTGTGAAAATCCAATTTACAAACAGAAGGAATACAGTAATCTGCCAGCTCTCCTGTTTTCCTCTCCCTCTTCCTACTATTTTTGTTTTTCATACAATATCAGCCCAAAGAGGCCATGTGACTGAAAGAACCTTAGTGTGTTTCGTAGATTTTAGATGGGAATCCGCTGTGATTGATGTATTTGCATTAGCTCAATCAACTGTTTTTGAACAGCAATGAAACAAAATACAGTTTGACAGTGTGAACTGCTGTTCACTTCAGCCTTAGCCTTTAGGTTTGGTTTAGAACATGAGGTTTTGAGGCAATTGAAAAGGTAGCAGTTAACATCTGTTGTTTTGGTCTTAGATGAGCTTGTGTGTAAAAGAAGTTAAAACTAATTTAAAATGTGTTAAATGTCTGTATTTTGTGGGAAAAGAACAAGAAATGTGTTAACTGTATAGCCCACACAGGCTGGTGTTTGGCTAACTGTGTTAAGAGTTTTAAAAAAGTGTTAGAAAATACAGAGAAATGGGTCATAGAGATGTAAAAAACTGCAATAGGTGTGAAATATAAATTTACCTGTAAATATGTTATACATGACAACTTAATATGACTGTAACATGTCCATGTGTTGTTTCTGTTGGCTCTTCTGCCAACAAAACATAAGGCAGCTCTATAGACATATGTGAAAGATGTAAATCATACACACTGGAGTAAATGTGGCATTTTACTCCTTTCAAGAGGAACTCTGCAGGATTTTTTACCGTAGCTATGCTACATTTTTACCTTAATTAAACAGCTTCAGAGTAATTGTGATGGTTACATAACATGACTTGTAACATGTTACAGGGAGAATGGAGGCTCTCTGTTTTCCACCTGGTGTCTTTTGGTTGAAAACCAACCTTGCAACATCAGTGCAGTACTAAGCTGCCGACCCGGTGTCCCAGCTCTCGTCTCTGCGCACCGCAACACAAACGTGCTCCGTGACCCGTAATCTTTTGTTTATGACAGTTAAGACTACACAAATATACATATCATAATATCATATATGCTATATAACGTTATCCACTGCTCCATAGATTGCTTTCTCGTGGGCTTTGTCAAGAACAAATGCACATGGACCCAGAGGAGGGTTAGTAAAACAGCAGAAAAGCGACCAGACTTATAGTTCCTCTTTAAAGTTTTATACAACTGTTATGTGTCCATATTTTACAGCTTCAGCAGACCAGTCATTTGGACAAAATTACTGTCCATTACAGATAATGGGCCTTTCATGAATCAGAGAACCATTGTTTGTGGGTAACAGCTACGCTGCCTAAATTTGTGTAACATTACTAATAACATTTCATTTGTCTTTGTCATGACGAATGTTAAATATGAGATGACTCACACATCCAAGCACAGCATGTACCCAGATGCAGCTCTGTCCCCTCATCTCGTCTCATCTCCTCTGCTTTTTCTCTGTCATGCACTGCATCTGTCATGGGCTAAACTTTGTATTACCCTCCCTGTTCTCTAAAATGTATAATATCAGTGGGTGCAGAGACACAGTGAGAGACATGATGTCCAGAAGACAGTGCAACATGGTGCCAGCAGAAAATAGAATTAATATTGTGCCAGCAATCTTGTTAAAACTCCCACACAAGCCCCACCCACAACACACACACACGCACACACACACACACACACACACACACACACACACACACACACACACACACACAGGCTCTTGACAAGCAATCCTATTAAACAATGAGTGTGGCATTTAATCTCTTAACAAGGAGGGAAACCTAAAGACAGACAGAGAGAGTATTTGCTCCTTCTCTCCCTCTCTTACATTGTGTTTAGCCTCTACCCTTCATAAAGCATCCTAAGGTCCTGTCGGCCCTGCAGCTCCTCATTATAGCCTCACTTTATTCAAGGTGTATTCAAGCGATAATTCACCACAATGGCTCGGTTAGGTAATGCGCAGTAGAGACAGCATTCGTGCTGTCCCTCCTATTATGTGATGACTGAATGTACAGAGAACATGTGAATGATATCTGTTTAAAGCCCAAATAATCCTGCAGAAACAGTCTGTGTTGTATCTGGATTCAAACATATAGTAATAGAACTGCAGCCCACACAACAGAACAACACGCACACGTGCACCCACCACCCATTTATCAGCATAATTATCAATGACTTCATAGCAAGACATATCACTTAATCAGCAAAATATGTGCCACACCAAAGTTCCCACTGTAGCTACTGTATACGCCTCATGATAAAGCCTGATATGAATATTAACATGCACATGCCAGCAGTTCAATACTTGCTGCACAGGTAATTTAGAGAAGACGGTCTCCCCGGGAGGCATGACACTGCGGCAAATAATTATCATGCAGGAGAGTATGGAAGGAGCTCCTCACAATTAAAACATTAAAAAGTTGTCATGATAAAAAAAACAATTTAATCACAACAACAGCCCAAGGACAATTCTTAACAAGCCTTAGGGGTGTTTTTATTATTGATGAATCTAATTATTGTGATTAATTGTTTGTCATTTAAAAATTAAAGAAAAAAAATACAGTTTGCTATAGCGGCAATAGACACACAGTACTTTGGGCTAAATGCGTACACCGACACGCTAAAATGCAAACGCATATGATGTTTACCATCTTCAAAGGAGGCAAATGGGAAAGTTATTGATTTATGTTTGATCTGATGAGAAGTTGAAATTGATGTTTCATTAACGTCCCAATTGAATAAATAAAAACCCTGAGTGCTGGTCAGACGCAGTGATTGCACATATGATGGTCTGTTTTTGTGTTGTACTAAAGATATTATACTCCACAATGTTTTCTTTCTATTTTACAATAGTACAAGTTTTTTGTTGCTGTTTCTCAGAGTTTTCCATGAGGATTACCTGAGGGGAGAGTGTATATGGATTCTAAGGTATTGTCTGTCTTCCCCTTCTGTCCAACATGAAAACACTTTGTTTTTTCAATGTCACCAATAGTATAGTCACTGCACTCTGCCATTGTTGGACAGATTATATATAACTACAAACAACTAAGAGCTTAACAGAAAGGTAAAAACGGCCAGACATTATAAGTCCTTCACATCGACTGGTTAGTAAAGTTATCATAAGTGGTACGTTAAAAATGATTTAATGCCACTTTTGACTGGAGGATCAGTCACACTCTGTCTCTTTGGCTGTGAGCTCTTTGTGTGATTCTCTCTCAAAATCGGATATTTCAAAGATATTTTGAGTAGTGATGGGGAATAACAAAATGAATGCAATGCTATTAATTGAGATGTACTCACAGTGAACCACACTTATATGTCTTATACAGACATATTTGTTCATCTGATTAATCAGCCATATTCAAAGAAGAAAAAAAAGTGATGATCATTTAGTAATGATTTTATAGTTTCTCTTCAGTTATATCTGAATGCTGCCAGGTTATTTGGCAGAATTACCCGTTTATCTTATCTCTGTGTTGGCTTCCCTGGAGAGAACCCCAAGTCCAAACCAGTAAAAATAAAATCCCCAATAACCAACAGCCAAAACAGGTGTCATGCTTTGAAACCAGTTCAGAACATGTTTATTGTTGCAAGCGATTTTCCAACACCTCGTGCTTATATCAGCCCCATTCTGTAAAGAGTGTGAGCTGGTTCCCTTTTACACAGATCAATAGCTGTGACATGAAATATAACTACCTGGATTCTTTTGAGAAGAGATGAGTAAGCCTTTGGCAAAAATGACTCAACCACATTTTTATTCAGCTAAACAGAAGATCTGTTATGACGAAATCTGGGCAGTGATAGAATAAACCTGCCAACGTGAAGGTCAGCTTTAATGTAGGCTGCAGCGCTTTCACCTCCACCTTCACATCTTTAGATATAGAGCTCTAAGTATAAATGAATCTGACGCCACCAGAGGATAAATCTCTTTGCCTAAGCCTCCATAAATTCCTGTGTTGCACTTTAGTTACCATTTTAGGAGTGTGCTCTAATATTTCATTATTATAGCTTCTACACTCAAAGTTCCACAGACCCTTGTTCTGATTTTCAAAACTGCCTGAACCCTAAAATATGTCTCTATGGCTCAAGTCTGCCAATATCAAATAAAGAAAAGTATTCAATATCATACAGCTTTGGGTGCAATTTATGGATTCCTTTTGGATTTCAAATAAAATGTGGAGTTACATTGAATTTTTTGAGTGACTGTTCCTTATAAAAAAAGTACTTCATCTAGTTTTTAACTTCAGACTTTAGACAGAATTTGCTATTCAGTTTTATTAAAATCACCAGAAACTGTTTTTTTTTTTTTGGAACTGGGCTCCAATCAAGTGCTAATGTTACTGTGACTCAGCTTTTTCTGTAATATATGTATATGACAGATCTGAGAGATCAACACGCTGCAACTTGAGAAAACACACGCAAACAGACAAGCACACAAACAAATTCATAAAACATCTTCATCTGTACAAGTACAACAGCAAGGCAAGTGCTCCCACAGAACACAAAACAGTGATGAACCTCACTCACTTTGCTGTTAATGCTTTGTGACTTTTGAAGTTAAAAGCATTGAACAATAAGTGTGCATAAATTATAGTACACAAAAGCAAGTGTGCTCTGGCTTTGTTTATCACTTCCTTGTGTCCCCCTGGAAACACTGCTATGCAGTCTTTTTTTCTGTATTTGAGTGTGTTGTGTGTATTTGCAGCATTTGTCTGCTTGAATTTACTGTGTGGATTTGCAGTGCATGTGTGGTTAGATTGATGAAGCTGCTCTCTGAATTAGTGTTTTGTATGTATTCTTAAGCTGCAGTGCGTTGAGCTTTCGGGCCACCGTAGGTACTCAATTATGTGGTTCATAAGGAAGTATTTCAAATAATAATTATTCAGAATGACTACAAAAATATTAATTAAAACATGGTATTCTTCCTCCACTATCTCAGTGTTCATTGAATATGCAGTAACATATCTACCTTGGTCTTGGTCTTGGTTGCTATAGCAAGTAGTTAACTTAAAGCGGGGTTTTGATTCCCCACTGATGACACACTCAGTTTGGCTGATGTCTTCACTGTTTACACTAAATATTAACTGGGTAAATGCTTATTTTAGTGCTGTGCGCCATGTATGAGAAATATGGCTGTTTTTTATGCAAAAGAAGGCTACTCCTTTAATATTTAAATCCTAAATTTGCATGAAGTGGCCCAGAGACCATGTATATTTTATCATGATGTAAGATATGATATGGTTTAAATATGTTGTCCACAAATCCGTTTCCTTTTAATCCACTCCTATTAGTGCAGCAGATCTCAATGCATTAAGTTACAAAAGCCTAGACCTATCTGTTTAAGTTGCAATACTACTGTGCTGTTCCCCCACAAGTTCCTCCAACTTCATTTCCTCTTTTACTATCCTCAAGTACACCGAGGCCCACTGGGAGATTTAATCCCCCCTGCATGTCCACGGTCTCCTCCCAGTCAGTCATGCCCAGAAATATTTCCACAGAGAAGTGACCAAGAAGCATGTGTATCGTCCACACCTCCCCTGGGTCTTCTAAGAGTAAAAGAACAATGGCTCAGTACAGAAATCCACCGAATTACTTCCTTTATTATGTAAAGACTTACCTCTAACCAAATCACTGAGCCAAAACACTTACCTCTAAATCTGCAAGCAGAAGGGAGGACTGGTCAAACTCGCCTGACTTAACGAAAGGCAGTTTTACTGGAACACACTGTAAATCATGTATGAGCGGTGCAAAAAAGTTGCAAATATTCATCAGCACAGGAAGAACTAGTGGTAGAGAAAATAATAAAGGGAAGAAATAATCGTGAAAAGATAAAGGAAAACGCGCTGAAACTCAAAAAGCCGCAGAGATCAATAGAAGTGCTGATGTCTTAACCCAAGGTTAGACAGATCTACACAAAGCTTGTGTGTTTCAGTCGTTATCATTTCTCTGTCTCATTTTCGCCGTCTCTCTCTCTCTCACACACACACACACACATGCAGACAGTACAGAAGTGATGAAGACATGGGTGATGTAAGTATGCTGAAACTGAGCATGAAGGTCAGAGAGATGCTGAGAGTCCAGGCTCACTTACTGAAGTGACAGGAGAGAAATCTCCTTTCTTTCTTTCTTTCTTACTTTCCTCCTCACAGTGGACACACAAAATACCCACATACCCACACACACACACACACACCCCCCACACATACACACACTGCGTAAGGCTGATGGATGCTGTTTGAGTTGGAGTGAAAGTATCCTGTTGTTTTCTACTAAGCACTTTCTGTTCAGCACTCATCGTCAAAGAGTAATGGTCAGTGAAGAGCCCCACTGCTCTGTGTGTGTATGTGTGTGACTGTGTGTGTGTGTGTGTGTGTGTGATAGAGAGACAGAGACTTCCTGATTCAAAAATCTTTGTTGTATTTCACAGAGGCTTCACATTCGAACTGGGTTCTTTATGGTTGACCACTCATCTCTGTGGCTCCACACACCGAACATTTGCATATACGTGCTCTGCCAAAAGGGATTTGCCCACTCGACTGTATGGCAGCCGGCCCAATGTAAAGACTGCTTTCCCATTTCAACCACATTAAGTCTTGAACAGCTCCTGAGCTAGCAGTGGAAGGAAGCTGGTTAGAACTACTTGATCTAAAGATAATACCTATACACGCTTTTTATCCTGTTCTTCTTGGGTTCCTTTCACTGTAGGACATTTTAACAGCTACAGTGGAAAAACACATTGTAGACCAGTTCTTCCAAACCTGAGGGCAGGTCCCTGAGTTGACAGGGCTGCTGGGGATAGATGTTTGAAAAGAAGTACTAATGAGAAAGAATGACTCAGAGCAGCTCATTTAAAGATAAAAGACTTTAAGTATGTTTATCTTATCTCAATGGGCTTGTTTGTTCACTCTCTTTTAGTTGACAGCTTGTACTTTTCATACTAATATGGGGAACTGCAGGTGATAATTTTGTGTGGTTCTGTCACTGCAAGCAACAATTTTCATATTAACACTGTCATCTGATTGATTTTAGAGGTGTGGTTTTAAACCAGTCAATAAAAAGGAAAACTGGAAGCCATCTTACATTTGAATCACACCAGCACCAAAGCACTTTTTACAACATTATTACTACTGATGCACCCACTATGCATTTACATTGTATTTACATTTACTATCTACATTGTATACTGTATCTTTACCTGATTTTTTTGCTGTTTGTTTTGTCCCCTAGTGTGCTGAAGCTTTAGTCCTCTCCCTCACTTCTAAATTGCTTTGAGTGTCTCTGATCATGTCATTTTCATTGATATTTATATTTATTACTCATTTCAATCAGTGCTCATGGGTAACCTTTGAACACTGCCTTCATTTTGATCTCAACCATGTCCCTTTACAAACAGGCAGGCAAATTACACCTGACTGGAGTCACAGTCACCTCTGTAGTAGTTCCTGTCATAGTGGGTGTCCTCAGGGCTACGCACTCTGTCAAGATGAAAACAGTGCAAACTGCATTGGTAAAAGCTTGTTGCAAGATTGTGCAGTGTTGCAGTCGCATTGCTTAAAAATTGGACAACATATTTCGTTATGCAGGTGTTTCTGTGTGTTCTGTCTTTTTAATATGCAGAATATGTAATAAGACACAGGTGCTTAGCACCTGCCAACAAACAGTGAGATCTGCCACACCCCGCCACACTGACAGTGATGATCACCCCAAAGTCAGCAGTTTCCAGCACAGCGAGTGGTGCTACAAAAATACTGTAGGTCTGAAAGGTTTAGTAGCATCTTAAGACAGAAGCAAAAGCTTCACACAGAGAGGCCTAGTCAGCCTTTCAGCCAGCCTTCCCTGCTTCACAGAAAACTGACATCAAGCAGCCCCCGTAGTGCTGAACACAGGACAGGAGAGAGGTATAAACATGGCAAAGGACACCCAGCCTGACACAGAGCACCACACCTAACTGTAGCTGAACAGAAAGGAGAGACAGGTCGGGGTAGCCCCCCTGAATATAAGTGTGTATGTGTGGTTGCATGCTTGTAAGTATGCGTCTTTGTGTGTGTCTTGTTAACAGAGCTTTTCTGTCATATGTCTTCATCTCCACTTTCTATCCCCTCACTGTTCTACAGCTCTGTGGCTAAGCCAGCATGAGGCAGAGACATACTGTGCAGGTTTCATCCCTTAGCTTAGAGGTGAGTGTTTATGTTCCCATGTGAGTGTGTGTGAGTGAGAGAGTGAGAGAGAGAGACAGAGAGAGAGAGAGTACATAAGATAGTAGAGAGCAGGTAAGAGAGAAAGAGAGGAGGAATGCATGTGCATGTACCTGTGTGAAACAGGATGTGTTGCCTTCAAAAATGTATGTTTCCTCTCTGTAAATGTGCATTTGTGCCCCCAACTTTGCTCTCATCTGCCCCGTGTGTGTGCTTTAATGTACGTGTGTGTGTCTGTGTTTACCTCTGCAGTCTGATCCCAAGCTTATACTCTAGTGAGTGGCAGCCACCACCATTCAGAGGTTCTCTCCTTGGGGCATAATGCATGGAAAAAACAGGCTTAGGGACACATCAATTCCGCAGGCTTATCCGAACGACGGGTGGTGTGCAAGAGAGAGAGGGTGTGTGTATGTGTGTGTGTGTGTATGTGTGTGTGTACTGTTTTCAGATGCATTTCCTTACAGTGCTCCTGTTTCTTGAGAGTGACTTCAGGGGTGTGAGTGTGGGGATGGGGGTCTTTGTCACATGTTAAATGCCGTCATAATGAGTGTATTGAACCAAATGTCAGAATAAAAGCAGAGGGATTTAAGGGGATTCAAGCCTTTGTTAAACATTCATATTGTTTCCCCACATCTGACAACTGAGACAGTGTTAAATACAAATGGATTTTCATATCCCCAAATAAACGCAGTCATGAATAATGTGGTAATGATATCAGATGGAATGTGCTCTATTTAACTTGTATGTGGTCTCTTCAGACAAATTCTTTGACAGCACTTATTAAAAGATCGTTTAGACTGCTCACAGTTGAGGAATTGCTCAATCCTTTGTACATTCCTTTTATTCCATTAGTCTGAGCACAACATGAAGGATATAATATGAATATTTAAGATTTGCCATTTACATTAGAGAGAAAAATGCAATGACATTTGAGAGGCTCATGTTTGTTTTTCTGATTTTGCAGAAGCCCGTTTAATATCTTTCAAACAAAAATGCTGTCTATGGAGACTTTGCAAAAGAAGAAAAACAAGTGAGCAAACAACATGCCAAAGCATCAGTGACACATTTAAAACATCTCACCTTTTATGTTCCTTTTCTCCGGCATGCTGTTGAATGACTTACATTGCACACAGTGAGTTTACATATTCCCCCACTATCTCTCAGCTAAATCGCATATTACATGCAATGAGATTAGTTCACCTAACTCACTCTTACTGAATTTAAATCCCACAAAGCATTCATTTTGAAGAACATCATCATTATTTCATTTTCCCCAGCAAGTGAACAACACAATTTCGTTTGATTACAAGCCGTGCACTCATGCATTATAAAAGACTGAATCATTTCATTACATTTCAAGTTGTTGCAAGGGAACGGCACGTGCTAAATCAGTATTCATACGCCCATATTTCTTGTTTGATGATAATTTCTCATTTCACCAGATTAAACAGCATATTTTGGATAAGGGGTGCCATAAAGCATTCAGACTGAATGGCAGAGGAGAAAAGAAAGAGGAGAGAGTGAGAGAAGTTGTGGAAAGGGGAAGGTATTCATGAAGGGCATTTTAAGATATTTGGTTTATGTATTATTTAGCCATTTTGTGGTCCTCAGGAAATTTAATTATAGACAAGACATCACTTGCCTAAATGTGTGTGTGTGTGTGTGCATTTCTGGGAGAAAATTGTGTGGGAGAATGGAGTGCTCTCAGCATCCACCAAGCAGACACCAGACAGAGCTCTGTCCAGAATGGCAGTCAGGATGTCGGTTCCCCGCGAACGATCAAAGAGCTCAGTGGCTCTGTGCCCCAACCACCAAGGGATTTACTGTCCCCATGATGAGTGGGGAGAGAGAATTAAGAGGACAGGCTACAGA